>JACXGI010021139.1:0-10483 GCA_016801175.1 Esox masquinongy | reverse complement strand
TTTCTGAGATACTGAATTTGGGGTTTTCATTGGTTGTCAGTTATAATCATCAAAATTAAAAGAAATAAACACTTGAAATATATCAGTCTGTGTGGAATGAATGTATACATTATACAAGTTTCACTTTTTGAATGGAATTACTGAAATAAATCAACTTTTTGATGATATTCTAATTTTATGACCAGCACCTGTATATGGTGAAACACAGGGAATGGATATAGGGCACATGTTCTGTGCCCAGAGGTCCTTTATTAACCAAAAATGGAATAGATGTAATCAAAACCGAAAAGTTTCCTGTAGCCCTTACATCCTCCCGAATGACAAGGCCAGATTGGGGGCAGATGTGCTTTATCAAGGTATGTCAGCCGAGCTGCATTCAAGGCTTGTGTTTTGAATGCATGTGGGTAATGTCCAGAGTCTATAAAACAATCAGAAGTCAGAGGTTATAGTCAGAAGCATGACTAGATGGACAAGGACAGGGACAGTTGGATGGGGGGGGCTTGGGGGGGTCGGCGGTGTGGCAGCCGAAATCTTTAGGTATCGTCAGCTCCTTGATCTGCAACACAACCAGGAGGACTTTGGACAAGGACAGCTACAAGTCGTTGGGGCCTGGTAGTCCTGAGGTGTGGTCCAAGGTGTGTCTTTAAACGGAGCAGGACACAAGAAAAATTTAGACAGCGCATTCCTTAGACTTACAAAGGATTTACAAAGGAGAAGGAGCAGAGACCCTACTCCCCCAGCACAGTAATATGCCACTGTGCAATTTGCAATAAACTCAGGATATGGTAAAATACAGAGAAGTTTGTAGATAAACAAAGTCCGGGCAGGCGAGAACATAAAAAACTGACTGGGATGATGTTAAGTAACGCAGGCAGATCTGACGAGTGCATTTTCACAGCGTGCATTGTTTAAATTGCACAGGGTTGTATGACATATCAGCACCCCACAGAACACCCAGCCTGTTTTTACGATGGCATTAATGTTACAATCATGTGAGTGACTACAAGCTGACTAACAACCTGAAAACCATTACACAGGTATTATATGTGGACTTAAAAACAAACAATACCGACAAATCAGAATACTCCTACAGAACATATTTTTTTAAAGCGTAATCACAATTTGACACTTTTATGCAGTACAACACAGAAACTGCATTATTACAAAATACCCTAGTTAATTAATTAAACTGTACCTTTGGGTTACTATTCCATTCTCAGAGGGTTAATATTCCCATCTAGAGATTCCACAACATCTTATCAACATGTGGCCAAAAGATGGAGTACATATAGTATCTATCCACTAGTCTTTCTTTAGAGACCCATTTACTACAGAAATTAGAGGTCATTTTCGGTCATTTTAATTATATTTGCATGATTTCATTAAAAAAAAAATATTTAAATATAAAATATAGTATTCTATTGCTAGGTCAAAACATCATCAGCCAAAAAAAATTGCAAGTTCTGATCTTTATCAGCCTCTCTTCCCTATCATACATAATCATTCACCATACATCATCAGCTGTACACAAATTCACATGAGGATCCCTAGACATGGTTCAAGGAAATTCCTTGTCATGTCTTCAATACCTGGGAGAAAGCATGGTTAAAATCATATCATCCCAACCATACTAGGCTACTGAGTTGCAACTGAAGAAACTAGATTTAAAGAAAAAGTTCGCTATTTTTGAACCTGGGGCCTATTTAAAGATTATCTGGCATAATCCTAATTCATATAGACCTTACTTTTTGTAAATTATGTCAGTTTTGAGTTTTTATGATTTTTCCTGCAGTCTCTCTCCGGGCTAAAATGGAACTGAACGGGGCAACTGATATAGCCTTAGAAAATATATGATACATTCAGTTTTCCAAATTGGGAAGGCCACGGTGTATAGATATACATGTAGGTCTCCGTATGTTCTCCTGAAAAGAATTTGCCAAAACGAGCATTGTATCAATGGTTATGTTCTATATGAAACAGAACAATTTTTTTCATAAACAATGCCCTACCTCAAAACCTCTGTAAACATCCGTACACGAGCTAAAAGCGCAGTGCTGTTTCAAAACAGCTGAACTACGGTGCTGACCTTATTGGAGTTTACTAGCTAGCAACAAGCACAATCTACGGACATTTATCAAAATGTTTTGAGAATGTGCAGCCCCCTGTTATGTTAATAAAATGAAATCTAGTTTTCTAACTGTCTAAAAGACAGGCCGTCATTCCGGAATGTTATCAGTCAGGGAAAATAACTGACATGGCCATTCCCAACAGTATCAAATCGTGCCAATGCTCTGTAGTAGTAATAATTTCAGTACCTCCCCATACTATTAATGCAGAACGGGACTTACAACAGAATTATCCAAATAGCTATTACATGCCTACTTACAGAATTGAGAGCTGTCCGTTTGGTCCCTCCGGCCTCTGCCTCTTCTTCCAGTTTCTTTGGGGACGTGGAAGGTTTCCAAAACTGCCCAGTTGATAAGAGCTTGAAAGTCAATGCCGTCTGTTGCAATCTGGAGCCGATTCAGCCTCATCCACGGAAACATCAAGGTTCTCGATGGCATTAGGTAGCAATAAATCCCACTCCTAAAGTGAGCTACAGTTTTGTAAACAACTGCCGGATAAATCCTCCTCGCAGACAGATTCCTCTCGGTTTACTAGCAGCTAATACAACTTGCTGGCAGGGTTGGGTAGGTTACTTTTTAAATGTAATCCGTTACGGTTACAAGTTACCTGTCCACATTTGTATTCAGTAACGTAACTTTTAGATTACTCAAAATCCGTAACAATCTGATTACTTTGAATTACTTTTAGATTACTTTCATATTAAGAGGCATTAGAAAACAAATAGGAATAGCCTATAACCAGTTTAACACCCTTTGCGGGATCAGTCAGTGTTAGAGTTTACATAGCTGGCCAAAAACGGAATTTGCATTTTAACTTATGGGTTTTGTACAGCGCCTTTGGAAAGGGTTTCGAAACCATTGCTTTCTACTTCAACATGATTGGGTTACATCTCTACAATACACGCTCAAGGTCTGTCAGATAATCGGTTGGTCCAATTAATCCAATAACCATCGATCTTCCAGAATCTGGTTGTTTATCTGAACATAACCCAAAATCGAAGGATGCGTTAACCTTTTCTGTTATTTGTTTTATTCATGTTTCTAATTGCTTCAAAACATAGTTGAAAAATAAATGGCAATTTCTCAAAAAGGGTATTGACATTGTTGTATATAAAAATTAAGATATCCATAGCTTTTCGCGGGTACATTAATCTACAGTAGTCAGTAGTTTGCTCCACAACCACCAACATTGTCAAAACCTTGCAGAAACCCTAGGCACGCGAACGCACGTTTGAAATCATGAACACCCGCACACAAATACGTTTTTCCCAGCGCGAACGTAACATGATTATTAGGGCCACCAGCAATTGATTTTCAAATTGCAAATGATAGAAATAAACTGTGATAATACACCTGCACTCTTATCTTAAAGTCAATGTCGTCAGCAGCCAATGATAACCAATGGATGCAATATTTTGAGATGCAAAGCAAGCAGAATCACATGGCCTACCTGTAAGGACTGAGTTCAGGTGGTTGCCTAAAATGCAAATCATCATCCTTCGGCAGAGGGCTTCCCAACACCTTTTCTCCTTAAATATTGTGATTAATTCCATATAATGTTTCATCTTGAAGGTAGCCCCATGAAAAAGCTATCTAACAAATAGTTGCCTAATCTTTTCCTGTCTGAGTTTTTCACTGCAACTCTTCTCGGCTGTGTTGTTTGTCAAATGTCGGTGCATTTGACAAATAAACCTTGAAACTTGAACTATATAATATATAACACTTGAACTAATATAAAACACGAGGTCTATCGCCTATCATTGTTCTGAGAAAGATGCGTCAAGTAGATAACTAAATCACCTTTAAATGAAACGGCTAATATAGATTCACACTTTTTTTACCAATTAAACTAGCGCATCATCAGTCACTAAACTGCTTATGCGCGTCCACGTTTGCGCGCATGATGATCACACACACAACTGAGGCGCTCAATTGTTATTTTGGTTCAAATAACGATGTTTTTAAACATTAAATATAAAAACCAAGCATGCTGCGTGTTATAATTATTTTGCACACCTATTCTTTTTCAATTGGAGTAATCCAAAAGTAATTTGTGACAACTGCGCCCTCTGCTGCCTCTCCTCCCCCTGCAGCAGGCGGGCTCCAGCGTTCGACGTCACCGGCCTTCTGACACCACCGCCCATCTCAATTATGCATTTCACCTGTGTCTTGTTTAGCGCACCTGGTTCTCATCCTCATTATTCCCCGCAGTATATATGTTCCCTCTGCTTTCCCTGTCTTTGTGTGTTATTGTCTCTTTGATTAAGAGCATGGTTACGCTTCGCTGTTGTCATTTTACATATTAAACACAATAGACGCACCGCTTCGTTCTCCTGCTCCTTTTTTCACACGAAGACGTGACATAATAATTTTTTTTCAAAAGTATCTGTAATCCGATTACAGTATTTTAGTTGGTAACGTAACGGATTACAGTTACTGTTTTTTTGTAATCCGTTACATGTAACGGATTACTTGTAATCTTTCACTCCCCAACTCTGCTTGCTGGCATTTTTGTTTGCGCTAGTAGTCTAGACTAGCTAACGGGAGCTACAGTTTTGTAAACAAAGCCGGTTACGGATACATAGGGTGACCAAACCCCCAAACCAGGACCATTGTGTAACCACATGTTAATGCACACGCACATGTATGCGGTTATGCACGCATGTTGGTCATCATGCATGCTTGTGGTTGGTGGAGCAGGGGCGCTTTGAGCTTTGATGAGAATTGTTGCTTTGCTACGCAGTTCTACGCAGTTGTTTGTTTGGCTCCGACTCATATGTGGAAACATTACAGTATTATTATTATTATTGTGGTGAAAACCTGGACAATTTGGCAGTGAATGTCGGAAACCGGGACATTTTAGTGTTTTACAGATATTTGTCGGTACCCGGGACACCCAGCTTGAAACCGGGACTTCTGGTCACCCTACGGATACGGCCTCCTCACAGACAGATTCATCCGCGTGGCAGCTGCTTATACATTTTCCCGGAAAGAATGAACAGCGATAACCATTGATACAATGCTCGTTTTGGCATGAATTGTTTTCGGGGAACATATGGAGACTTATATCAATATACCCTGGCCTTCCCATTTTGGAAAACCAAATATATCATATATTTTCCAACGCTACATCGATTGCCCCATTCACTTCCATTGTAGCCCGGGTAGACGCTTCCTTTAAAATATCGGGGGAAAAAACACTCAAAACTGTGACAATTCCCAAAACATTTCTCTACAGTCCAGGATTATGCTGGATAATCAGAAAAAGGCCCCAGGTTCAAAATAGCAACCCTTTTCTTCAAACATTCAAAAATAAATCAATAATGATTACATAATTAAATGTGTTTGACTCATGATACCCCCTTGCTTTAAGTCAAATTATGTATTTCTAATGATTTACCCTCTGTAATTATAGGTGCCTTCTTGTGGCTTTCCTTGAACTGATATTGAAATGGTGGAATGACACAATCTTTCTAGACTAGAAGGCCTACGCTTCTTCATCCTAATGCAAGCTAAATCCATGGAATGCAAAACAAACACTGGCATAAGATAAAATATACAGTAATATGTAATATATAATTATACAAATGTAAATCAAGCAGGGATATATTTAGTGACATGAACAAAGCATTGTCATTTTATTGATGCTTTTCTCTGTCTTATTGCAGGGGATTAGACACATGAACTACAGTCACCTGATCCCCAATCTTGAAAACCTAAGTATAGATACATCTAAATGTGTCATTTTGAATACATAAATAATTTTGTATTGGTTTCCTTGTATATGTGCATGAGACCTTGGAAAACAGCTTACTGTACAAAAGATGTAATTCCCAAGTGAGGAACATTTAAAGGAGATTAACCTCCAACATTCATAAGCTTATTCAGTATGAGAGGGTAAATGAACTCACAACAGCTATATGCTTTCATACACACAGGACACAGTTTTACAGTGTTTCTTTTCAACCCTTACTAAAGTTTTTAAAGTTGTATTAGTCATATACAGTACACATTATAGCAGATGCTGTTGTGGGTGTAGTGATACAGTATGATTCAGTTCCTATGCTGAAGTAATTTAAAGAAAGTACAATAAAACAAGTACAATATCAAGTAAACAGTATACAGAAAAAAGGAAAATTGGAACATGACCAGAACAAGGTATAGCAGCATGGACTGAATGTGTCTACGCATCTAAGTGAATATTTGTGTGTGTGCTGAGTTTGAAGAGGCACTGGTGCATCTTCATGACCACAAAGTTGGTTGAAAAATCTCAGGTCCACAGGAATGTGCACGTCAAGGAACTTGAAGCAAAGATCATTCCACAATTTGTTACTTTGTAGGTATTTTGTTATTTGTTTTGTTACGTTAAGGAGAGTTTTTGAATACTCCTCCAGGCTCTACTACCCTCCATGTAGGCTGTCTTAAAGTAGCATTGTTGGAAACACCACCAATCACCACATAGAACCCCTTTTAAATGGTTCCTCAAAAAACCTTTTGAATAACCTATTGGGGTTGATTTTTGTGGAACAATTGTAATGATTTATATATATAAATCATTTATAAAATATATACACTTTTGAATATAAAATTGCTTCTGTATATAGCCTTTGAGACATAATAAATTAGAAATGAAATAATTGAAAATGTTTAAAGAAAAGTTTTTTTTAAGAAAAGTTGTGCCTTGTAACCATAGTTGTTTTCCTTATGGATCCAAGTTCAGACTGTTTTATCAATCCTGGTAAAAATCACGAGGCATCTTGTACTTATGCATAACACAGATTTTGGGATGAATTATTAACAAAGTAATTTAACTGTGACTTAACAACATTTCATTTAAAAACATTGGTTATATAGTAGAACGAGATAATGTGTAGTAATATCTGTAGCTACAAATATGGATTAACATTCAGCAAGTGAATGTGTAATTTCACAATTAGTTCCAATTACCAACTGATTTTACAACAACGATTACCATGTACATTACCATGTAATGAGTTAGTAAAGCCTATGTATTTCATATGTTGTTACTACTTTTATTATTCTGTTAGTTATATAGCGATTTAGGCAACTTATTATAACATTTTGTTCATTTATAGCAGTGCATGTATCCCTCAAAAACAGAATGTACTGTTTTATAACAATTTGCTCAACCAAATGAAAGACAATCACCCTTTCTGCCTATGTTCATACATACAAAAAAATAGACTTTGAGGGAAGTGAAAGAATAAAGTGTGGAACTTGGGGGTATAACAAACAGATGATAATTAAGGAGATAGTTGCATAATGATACTGTCCTCTGTGTGACTTCTCTCCCAGCTCCATCATCTTTCTCTCCCCCCATTCTCCTAACTCTTCCTCTCTCCCTCTTTCTCTCTCCATTCCTCCCTCTATGTTTCTCCCTCTTTCTCTTCTAAACTTTATCTCTCGCCCTCTCCCCCAACCTCTCTTTTCATTTCTCTCTCACCCTCCCACCCACTCTCCCTGTCTCCCTTTCTTTCCCTCACTGTTTAATTCTCCACCTGCTCTCTGTCGATTAGCAGCTCTCTGTGTAATCCTATTAAGGCCTGCGTGTTTCCGTCAGAAGCCCATTACTCCTCCTTCCACCATGCCACACACCACCAACCCTGTCCCCTCCACCGACCGCTGAGTCTAGAGGTGACTCAGGCTCAGACTGCTCCTCAAAAGCGGGAGTGCTTCACTTAAGGTGTCTTCCTCCTCTCTGTTGCCTTTCTCGCTGGGCTTCTAGAGTAGCTGTCCCTGTGATCAACACACCATCGTGGAGGTTACGCCGGCTTGTTTATCGTTCCTATGGCTGGTTACAAGCGTCTGATAAATTACTGAAACAACAGATAACCAATGAATGTATAGTTAGGAATAGTATTTGTTGAAAACAGTGGTTTACTCAGCATGCTAGATGACTTCCAAAACATAGTCAAAATGTTAAGTTGATGTAGTGTGTCCGGTATGACCATTATTTCAAAATACATATTTGACCTTACACAGAACAATAATGCCATGCAGACAAGATATTTAACAAAGCAAACTACTTTTTTGGACAGATTGAAGTCTGGGAGGTGCATTCTTATCCATGAAAACACTGACCTTCATTATTTTCTTTCAGACCATGCTGGAACCCCTCCGTTAAAGCTTTTATCTGTATCCTGCCTGTCCATTACTATAGTATAGGGTATTAAAAGACCTTGCCCAGTCCTCTGAACCATGCTTATGAAATCAAGGTATACTCGCCGAGGTAGCTATTTAGGAAAATAGATAAATTAGATTGATAGTGGTCTGGAGGGGGGAGCAGACAGTTGTGCTGCTGACCATGTAAGAATGAAAGAGGGAGAAAAGTCCCAAATGGCATCCTATTCAATTTTTAATGCATAACTTTTTGCAGAGCCCTACAGTACACTATATATACTTTATATAGGAGACCAGTTCGCACACTGTAGTCTGAACATTGGAAAAGGTTTTCTCATATGCAAGGTAAAAGACATGGAGATCGAAGAATAAAAGGAAACCGTCTCCATAACTTTACAAAAACCTTCTTTTGTACTACAGCACAACAAACAAGTATCAGTTAATAAATTACAGTTAGTAAAAAGTACAATAAGCAGGAACATATTACTAAACCTGTTGTACAATAAGCAGTAATCAGTTAATTAACCTGTAGTGCTGTTACCAGGTAAAAAACCTGTAGTACTGTTACCAGGTAATAAACCTGTAGTACTGTTACCAGGTAATAAACCTGTAATACAGTAACACATTTTTGTCTCTTGCCCACCCGCACTAATGTTGCCTGTCAGGACCCACTATCTTTCACATACATCTCTCTACCAGTTGGCCCACATGGGCTTTTTCAAAGTCTAAGTAACTGTTGAGTGTACACTGATCTTTGATTCAGATGTGGCAGTGAAATGGTGTTCTTATCTTAACTAAAACATGTGCAAGGTGTTCATTTTTGTTTTTTTTGTGTGACTCTCCCCACGGAATAACTATCTACACTGGTGTGTAATCCTAACCTCTTCACTGGCATAACATACAACATATCTTGCATAGTAGTTTTTTTTTTTACTCACAAAACACAATAAATCTAGTGAGCTTTAGGTACCTAATCTGCTGTGATAAGGTATAAACGATGTTCTGTATTACTTAGGTACTCATTTTTCCACTGCATTCCATTCTGTTTATAGAGACTCACTTTAGGCCCATGGACAGGACAGTTTTATACAGAGTCAGTTGTATCAGCTACAGAACTCCAACATCATATCAAACAGTGAAATTCAATGACGCAAGTAGCTACAGTACAATGTGAAGTGAAGAATCCTATGGGAAAAGAGGTCTGCCTTCAGGGAACTGTTGCGGATCAATGTGATTCATGTTATTGGGGGAGGTGGTGATGTATTGGTGGACAGTGCAGTTTGACTCAGTACTCTTTGACTCAGTGGGGTTTGACTCAGGGCAGTCTCTCTCAATTTCTATACCTTCCCTCGCTCTTTCTCTATTTTTTCCTCTACAGTAGCTAGTACTCCCTCAATCATACTGCATTCCACAGCCAGTGAGTCTCTGGGTCAAACACTTCAAACGGTCCCAGTAGCAGCTGAGGCTACTGGTGTATACAAATCAATCAATCAAATGTATTTTATAAAGCCCGTTTTCCATCAGCAGGTGTCAAAATGTGCTAATACCTGTCTGGCAGCGAGGGGGCTGTGAAGTGAGGTGAGCATGGCCTGACTGACAGCATGGGATCCAGAGAAGCAGGGAATAAGCTACTAAAGACAGTCATGTTCTTACATTGGGCCTTATACTGTAGATCCTGGTCAAAATCAACAGCAACATTGTCAGTATTGGAATTCCGGTAAAAACTGTTTTGGGGTGTTGAGTGTTTTTATTTTAGCGTTCCTCTGAAAATTAAAATTGTTTTGGGTTTTCAAGGGGAATAATGAAAAATATCTAGGATTTCTCTAAGTTCATGAATTGCTTGAAGTAATTGTTGAACTCACGCAGGGTCGAGCTAGCGCGAGTGCAGAATCAGAGGTACATTCCTCTCAAACTGAAAAACAAATGGTCTGTCATAGAGAAAACACTAAATTGGGGTAACCCAAATGATTCAAGTGCATACTATGAGCACATTATATGATACATTTCTGTCACAGGTTATGAAGTTTACCTTTTCTAACACCTCCAAAGACGGTTTGTTCTGTAACCCCACGAGTAGTCCACGAAGGATGGACATATATCACATGAAAGGTATATTGTATGTACCAAAACTTATTGAGCTTCCCCAATTAACATTTTTCATGTAGATAATCGTTATTTTACAAGGTTCTATCAAATCGCTTTAGTGGGGGGGGGGG
>JACXGI010021138.1:0-10474 GCA_016801175.1 Esox masquinongy | reverse complement strand
ACACACACACACACACATTACTCCAGGTGAGACACACACACACACACATTACTCCAGGTGACACACACACACACATTACTCCAGGTGAGACACACACACACACACATTACTCCAGGTGACACACACACACACACATTACTCCAGGTGAGACACACACACACTCACACACACATTACTCAAGGTGAGACACACACACCTTCAGACTGACACCTCATGGCCCATCTAAACACACGTGGCCCAGAAAGGTCACACACCTTTCTAGTCTGCTCTGTGGTGTTTCTGGGCCAGGTGTTTGTGTGAGCCCTGCTGATGGAAAAAGGAATTCATAAAATGAATGTCATTGATTGATATAGAACTCTGCAGTGCTTACCCCTGTCGCTTCTATTTAAACTCAATTCAGACGATCTCTGGAGCATGTTGGGAGAGTGTCGGTTGACATTGTCCAGGGACATGTATGCTCTATCTCAGATTCTTCTGATCTAGTTGGTTCAACCTCCTGTGACACTAGCCAATCGACAGCCGTAGGCAGTCAAGAGCTGGTCACCTTTTTCCCAAGGCACATCAACATAGGGCACGCAGAATAGCCTTCGTGACCTTTAAAAGACATCAGTTACCCGTGAGTTAGATTGTCGTGGGCAACGTCCCACTGAGAAGATTGGCCTTTTTTACCTTTTTGGGGCGAAGGTAGCAGTGTAATTGTCTCATGTGTCTGAATGCGATCTGCTGCTGGTGGCTATTTTAGCTGGGTGTCTTTCAAGGCAGCTAATTCTCCACGTGATTCAGAACATTTCCCAAAATAGTCCTGCCTGGACCGCATCTCCTTAATAATCGAATGGAAAGAGGAAAAATGCAGCGGGCTTCACGACGCGAGCTCAGCGAGGGAATTAATTTGGTTTCCCAAAAGCCAGTCTTTGATAATATCAGCCCGGCGTGACCATGGTTAGGCCTGCCTCTGTGGTGACGAGTCCGTATTCCTGAGGTCCTCCCTCCGCCGGAGGTTGACACCGTACGGTGACACCAGCGTGTTGTACACGCCAAAGATATTTTGATTGGAGGAATACAAACACAAACCCAGAGTGCATCAGTTCTACTGTGTCACATCGACCGCATCTAAATAGATGGTGGTTTCAGTAGGCAGGGAATTCTGATGGGTCTGACTGTGCCTAGACCTAAACAGATCCATATAAATTAGTCTTTTCTGGCACTTTGCCGACCGGTCAGTAATTGAGTGAATGTGTGTGTGTATGTGTTAGCCTCTCCATGCAGTGATGAAGATGTGGAGGAAGATGTAACCATACTAAGTGAGGAAGATACGTGGTCCATGTCCAACACACTCGCCAACAGAAGGAGACTCACACCAGGTAGTGTGTGTCCTCCTGATTGAAAGGGTGTGTGACTGCCGTGGGCCTGGAGAAGACTATAAAGGACGTGTGTGTGTGTGTGTGTGTGTGAGTGTGTGTGTTCCAGTGTGTGTGCTGTGTGTTAATGCACGTGTGTGTTTACATTTGTTCCTGCGTTCCACCTGTAGCCCAGATAGAGCTCCACCCACCTCCAGACTCCGAAGCTGCCAAAGTGATGGACTCTGAGGATTCCGACGATGACATCATTGTGTCTCCGTCTCGCCCAATGAGGAGGAGAGAAGAAATCTACTTCTAAACCAGCGTAACGCCCTATGGGGATGTGTGCATTCATTTCCAGTCTGTGTTCTGGGTGGTTCAGTGAACTACGCTGGCCTGGTCAATCAGAGGTGTGCAGACCTTTATTGAACTCAGTCTAGGTCCAGCTGATTAGCAGAACTGTGGTTGTTAGTAGTGCAGGGCTGGAACAAAGTCCCAGACGTGAGGCGGTAGCTTTCGGGGGGCCGTTAGTGTATACTCTTAGCTCTTGGGGAAAAAGGGGTTACCGGTGTCAGTCTGGTGCAGTGAATGGATGGAGGTTCAGCCCGACTGTCCCGGTCGTTCCCCTCTGACCCTCTACATACCATCCCTGCACCTCCTCTTCACTGTCCTGACATGAAAATAAAGAAATACCACAAAAAAGGGTTCCAAAACGGGCGCTCGACTGTTTCTCGTGGGAGAAATCATTTTGGTTATGGGTTGAGAGCCCTGTGACTTCTACCTGAACACCACGTGCCTTAAAGGGAGCTCTTATAGGACGGACGAAGAACCCTTTTCGGTTCTCGACAGCAGTAGGGTGGTAACGCGGTCGTAACTACATCCTGGATGTGCAGCATCTCTACCGGAGGAGGGGTAGTTAGTGTAGTGCTGTAATAAAACCCTGCACACCCAGGAGATGAATGGCTAGCCGGCCTTAATAACATCTTGTCTGATTCAGCTATGTTTTCCTTTTCAATGTTGCCTCGGTGCTTCGTACAGATCTTCGATCAACGGTCGCGCACGACGAACCATAAGACACCAAGTTGTACTGTAAATCAGAAGTATGTCCATCGCAGAATTCACAGTTTAAAGGTGGATTTTGAGGGTTCACGGAGTCAGCCGATGCATCAACATAGGATGCTTGAGAGCGTTGAAGTGTGAGGTCAGAGGTCAAAGTTCTCCAAAGTCTTGGTCCCCGTCGCAGTCAATTAAAGAGGGCCCCTGTGAGATGTGAGGGGGTGGCCAACTGAAGCTGCTCCCATCTGTAATATCTACAGTTAGTCCAGCTGCCCCTGGCAGTACAGTCTGTTTATTTAATCCTGTGCTGCACCGCAGAAACTGTGAAATCATAATAACATTATGTAATAATCTACTTCAATAAGATGCAAGACAGGGACAACATTGGGGTGTGTTTGTAGATGTAGCTGTATTTGTTGCCAGTGGGTGTTTGTTTGTGTGACGACACTGGGATCAATTTCATTTCAGTTCCAGTACATTCGGGGAGTTCTGAAATTCAAAAACATGGTAACTTATTGAATTGACGAGGGCCCCTGAACGGTGCAGTGGTAAGGTCCCCTCCTGACTGTTGGCCGAGTTGTCATGTGCCCGGGTTTTGAATCCTGCTGGAGGATTGGCCCTGGGTTCCTGGGTAGGGTGATGCCATTGGTCCGAACCGTCAGGTTTTGGGGAGTTAGTGATCAAAAATGGTTGCCTTGCCTTGTCACTCTCTAGGGACCCCTTGTGGTGGCTCAGGTACCTCTGAGCTCAATCAAGGTCAGGCTCTGTCCTTTCTGGCACAAGATTTCCTGGTCGAGCAAGCAGCGTGATAAAAACCAGAACAGCGCATCTTATCATCGACTGTCCTGAATCGGCCTGGAGTTGCCATAAAGCAAGGCCATAATCACAAATTGGATATCATGAAGTTGGGGACAAAAAAAGGGTATAAGTATAAACAACAACAAACGACTGGAATTGATATAAAATTGACCAATGATATGTGGCTGTCTTTAATCAAGTTGTTTTAATTGTGCCTTATTTTTTTATGATGACTATACAGATGACTATAATCCATTAAAATAATGTTTTCATCAGATACAATTATTGTCTCTACTTATATTAAAAGGGCGTCTTCCACATCTCCTTCCTCCTAAGTGTTCACTTCCCTTCAAGGATTTGAAAGGAAATTACTGGTTTACAGAAACACTGAAGTAAGTTGTCCGCCGCGTAATATCATTATTGCACTCATTTCGTACTTTTAAATCGAGCCCACAACCCCTAAGCGCCATACTGTGCCAACTGACCAACACGAGACATCCTCTAGTCCAGGCCTGTGTAAATCCAATGATTCCTTGTGTGTGGTGTAGAGAGAACGCACGGCGGGGTGTGCTGAGCATGTGAAGCTGCGCTGCCCGCAGTCTGTCAGAAGGGGTGGGGGTCTGCTGTTTTTGCGCATTCGAACCAACACGGCCGCGAGGATCTATTTGCAGAGCGAGCTGCGGTGTCCTCTTTTTCCGAGCTTTTTTCCGAGCTCGCGTTTGCTTCGCTCTCGAAATCCGTTAGGACTGACCAGTTAGTAATTAGTCTACAACGAAACACGTCGATTCGTCGTGTTAAGGACATTTATAACCATCCTACCGGATCGCTCGCCGATACGCGGAACGGAAATATCCCTTCATTGGAGGTCAACGAGTCCAACACTGAAATCCCTCTTCTCTTGGACTCTAGAAAATTGGATATTTGCCAGTGAAATGTTACCAAAATGTTAACAGAATTTAGCAGCGGTAGACTTTCTGTTGGTTGTGTGAGATTGTTGCCGAGCTGCAGTCACTGGCTTAGCCTGCATCAGTTATAATAGGGGAACAATAGGTAACATTTTGTGCTCGAGTAGGCTGAATAGGTCTTGGTGCAACCGCTAGGCTTTAGTGGACAAGTTCACACATTTGTGAGGGAGATCTGGTTACATCATTCACACCAGGCTGGGAGCGGAGAAGGGTTTTTTCTTTCTCGGCCTTGCAACGCGATAAGGAATGCTGTACCGGAGAACCGGAATAATCCAATATAGGCAAACCACCGCGTCTGCAATCACCGAATAGCCAACCGGACAGCACTGTAAACCTGTCAACTAGGGCGGTCATAATTACTGAACGATGATTTGACCGTGGCGTCGGTCAGTGGTCGCAGAAATCAAACAGCCAATGAAGGATTATAATCAAATCCATATTTGAATCGATGACGGCATCACATCCACGATAACAACCCACTCGGCGGAGTGCACGCAAGCGCGCTGTCCAATTCCAGTTGTAGAACCCCACGAGTATTGCCTATGCTTGGTCGTTGTTTCCAGCGTCGTTGACCTAAGGGGACGCATATTTCTGGCCTGACGGATTAGTTGTGACACCCTCATCTCGGTGCGAAGAGAATGGCGGCCGTAGTTAACTACTCACCCCCGTGGTGGGTCAACCTACTCCACCGCCTCCCCCACTTCAACTTGCAATTTGAGACTGTCAGCAGCGACTTTAGACCCGAGGACTCCGATTATCAGAAGGTAGGTTTGGAGAGCTCGCCAACACACACACACACACACACACACATAAACAAACACATAGGTAGGATGTCGCACACAGTCCTCAATTCAAAACAAGGCAATGGTTACGAGCCTTTGACTATAGGACTTACGTCACTCACGCTAAGCTACTCTACATGCAAACTCTATTCTAATATGAAGTGGTTCCGCCCAGTTTTGCTCCAGCGGTAATATGACAGACAAACAAGTCTTGTTCCCGCAATCACCAGGACCTCGTTCAATCAAAACCCATATCCGGATCTACACGCGGGTTCTGTGGGATCTACTCTTGGGAATCAGACCGTTGCTGTGAGACGTTTCACGCGTTGTACTTACTAAGCGTTCGTCTATGGTCATGCTCAACATGTTCTTCCCTGCTTCTCGGCTGTACATCTCTCCTTTACCTGGTAGGGTTAAATTGAGGCTTACTCAATTTAACTCCATGTATTCCATTATAGAACAGCTGACTGGGTACGACATATTAGTGAGGTGTTAGTTAGAAGGGTAAATACAGTGTTCTAACACACGGAAGAATGCCATGTCTGTGGTTTGTTTGGAGATGAGAGGATAGAAGGAGGGAGGGATGATGGTGGGATGGGAGGGATGATGGTGGGATGGGAGGGATGATGGTGGGATGGGAGGGATGATGGTGGGATGGGAGGGATGATGGTGGGAGTGGAAGATCAGCTAGAGGGAGGAGGTGGTTTTACCAAGTTGGTGAGCATTTAAAGCTGCCTACAATAAAGGAGGGAGGGACAGAGAGAGTAGAGCCCAGGACTAGTCATTGAGTTCAGGTGAAAGTTATTGTGGAGGGAGAGGTGCAATAGTTCCGCCATTGGATGTTCTTCAACCATCAAAGCACATTAAAGAACAGAACTTTCCTGAACACTGGTTGAGTCTAAACTGGTCATTGCCCATGTAGCGCACAACACTGAACAGGACCTCCAGGGTTTATAGGGCTTTTAAGTCATAGGGCTGTAAGGTCTCTATACAGCACCTGGAGAACAGGGTACTGTATAGAGAAGATGATACTGTATAGAGAACATGGGACTATACTGAGAACAGGGTACTGTATAGAGAAGATGATACTGTATAGAGAACATGGGACTATACTGAGAACAGGGTACTGTATAGAGAAGATGATACTGTATAGAGAACATGGGACTATACTGAGAACAGGGTGCTGTATAGAGAACAGGGTACTGTATAGAGAAGATGATACTGTATAGAGAACATGGGACTATACTGAGAACAGGGTACTGTATAGAGAACAGGGTACTGTATAGAGAAGATGATACTGTATAGAGAACATGGGACTATACTGAGAACAGGGTACTGTATAGAGAACATGGGACTATACTGAGAACAGGGTGCTGTATAGAGATCATGGGACTATACTGAGAACAGGGTGCTGTATAGAGAACAGGGGACTATACTGAGAACAGGGTGCTGTGTAGAGAACATGATACTGTATAGAGAACATGGGACTATACTGAGAACGGGGTGCGGTATAGAGAACATGATACTGTATAGAGAACATGGGACTATACTGAGAACGGGGTGCTGTATAGAGAACATGATACTGTATAGAGAACATGGGACTATACTGAGAACAGGGTGCTGTATAGAGAACAGGGTACTGTATAAAGAAGATGATACTGTATAGATAACATGGGACTGTACAGAGAATCGGGTGCTGTATAGAGAACATGATACTGTATAGAGAACATGGGACTGTACAGGGAAGCTTTACAGAGAACATAGTGTTATATAGAAAACAACTTTTTTACAACTTTCTTTCCCTCAGTCTTTTCCTCTCTCTCTCTCCTTTCTCCTAAATCAGTGACACTAAGTACCCACTTCCTCCAAGCCCCAATCAGGGGTGATGCGTGAGGCCTCTGTCTGTATGTGTAGAGGTCTCCTGAGACCCCCTAACTCAGACTAATTGCGTCCTGATGGGTTTCAGCGCTGGGACAGTTTCCGTGTCACCGCGTTTTCACAGCCATGTGCGAGTGTGGCGGACTGGGCTGTTTTAGGTGAGGTCACAGCCAGCCCCTAGAGGGGTCGTTGTCGTGGTGAGAGCCACGGTTGTGTGTAGCAGCTATTCAGTATGAGGTCACTAATAGCCCCTGAGGGGTTGGTCTACAGGGATGGCCCCTCAGAGGGAGAAGGGGAGACAGGGGGAGGTAGAAAGGGAGGGGGAGAGGTGTTGTTGTCTCTCATGAAAGAATGCACTCTTTCTTTTCTCTCTCCTCCCCTCTTTCCCTCCCCCTCTCTGTCTCTCACACACACTTAGTTTTAGATGGTCCCGTCTATTTAATCTGAGAGGCTTTCATGGTTTTCTCTCTAGCCGACTGACGCACACACACGCACACACACACACACACACGCACACACACAGTCCTCTTGTGTTTCTGGATGATGTGATTTAACACCAGATGATTAGTATGCTGCTGAAGAGAGATTCTGAAAAACAGGGTAGCAAAACACAATCTGGACTTCCTAACATTGTGAGGGTAGAAATCGTATATTACATTTGTATTCATATATTCATTTATCAGTAAACCAAATTATAACACATAACATCTGCAGCCCAATTTTAACCCAACCCCCCAAAAATATTTTGTATATGAGGACTGGCCAAATATTGCATACTAAGTGACCCATGTCATCAAACTCGCTTGGTTTAAAACTTGGAATCTTATGGCAAACTGAGGTATAATAGTGATTCTCCTTCTAGATTATAAACATAAACCACATATTATAGACCCAGCTCAAAATAGAATGTTTGAATTAAATAGTTTGTTATTTGCAAAATTCCCAGACTGCATCTTTAAATGAGGTAAAACTCAAACGCTCTTCACTTTGCTAGAATTTTGAATACACACAAATACATACACACACACACACACACACACCCGTGTGGTTAAACTGTTCTGTATTCAAAGCACTGGTTTTGTATTCAACATCAGTTAGTCCCGGAATGCTGACAGTGGGAATGCTGGTATTTTCTTGTAGAACTTTAATCCCAAAGTCCTGTAAGGCAGTTGAAACACAGTGTCAGCTAACAGCAGCAGCTGGAGAGAATTACAGAGGAGACATGACTAAAGCTATATATTCTGTGTTCATGATGAGAAAGATGCGCACACACACGCACACACACACTCCCTACTGATGTCGCAAACCAGTCAATGCTCCTGAATGGCAGGATGGACCCCTACATTCTGACTAACAGGATGGACCCCCACATTCTGACCAGCAGGATGGACCCCTACATTCTGACGAACAGGATGGACCCCCACATTCTGACCAACATGATGGACCCCTACATTCTGACCAACATGATGGACCCCCACATTCTGACCAACATGATGGACCCCTACATTCTGACCAACAGGATAGACCCCTACATTCTGACCAACAGGATGGACCCCCACATTCTGACCAACAGGATGGACCCCTACATTCTGACCAACAGGATGGACCCCCACATTCTGACCAACAGGATGGACCCATTAATTAACTTAATTAATCCACTAATTAACTCAGAATAAAGCCTTTGAATGGTGGAATCAGAGATTATAACAACAAAAGGGCAGTCCTTTAACATTCCAGGGTTAGGATCAGCAACCACGGTTCTAAAGGCTTTGGGCAGAACCAGATCCACGGTTCCAGAAGGCTTTGGGCAGAACCAGATCCACGGTTCCAGAAGGCTTTGGGCAGAACCAGATCCACGGTTCTAGAAGGCTTTGGGCAGAACCAGATCCACGGTTCTAGAAGGCTTTGGGCAAAACCAAATCCAGGGTTCCAGAAGGTTTTGGGCAGAACCAGATCCATGGTTCTAAGGGCTTTGGACAGAACCAGATCCAGGGTTCCAGAAGGCTTTGGGCAGAACCTCGATTCACGGTTCCCGAAGGCTTTGGGCGGAACCAGATCCACGGTTCTAGAAGGCTTTGGGCAGAACCAAATCCAGGGTTCCAGAAGGTTTTGGGCAGAACCAGATCCATGGTCCTAAAGGCTTTGGACAGAATCAGATCCAGGGTTCCAGAAGGCTTTGAGCAGAACCTCGATTCACGGTTCCAGAAGGCTTTGGGCGGAACCAGATCCACGGTTCTAGAAGGCTTTGGGCAGATCCAAATCCAGGGTTCCAGAAGGTTTTGGGCGGAACCAGATCCATGGTTCTAAAGGCTTTGGACAGAACCAGATCCAGGGTTCCAGAAGGCTTTGGGCAGAACCTCGATTCATGGTTCCCGAAGGCTTTGGACATGGACTGTGTCACAGTTAAACCCCTCAGTTTACGGTCACTAGAGATACATTAGGCTGTGTGTGTGTGTGTGTGTGTGTGTGTTACACAAGCCAGGTCAGGGAAATGGAACTGATCTATCCTGTCAACATGCATGTAGAGCAGACATTAATTCAACTGCTGTAGACACACACACACACACACACACACAGACACAGACACAGAGGGAAAGAGGGGGAGAGATAAGGGGAGGGAGGGAGAATAGAGAGCAACAGCTAATTGAAGTGTATAATCCTCTCAGTGACCATTTATATCCAGTTAGCCAAGATTAGACTCTAACATCAACCCTCACCAACACACCTTGTACTCTCCCCCTCTCTCTCCCCCTCTCCCTCCCCTTCTCTCTACCCCATCCAACCCCATGCCCTTGCTGTTTGGTGTTGATCTGCGTCAGTTGACCTAAAAGCTGTATGGTCCACCGCAGCATGTGGGCGGGGGTGGCACGTAGAAACGGAGGCGATAGATCAGCTCCGCAACCGGACACTGGGGGAGTTCACTGTCTAGTTCACTATTGCTCTGTTCACTCTCCCCTCCTTCCCTATCTCCCCCCCCCCGTATATTCTGATCTCGTTACGTTAGGAGGGAGGGGGCAGGGAATGAGGAGAGAGGAGGGGACGGGGAGGGAAGGAGTACGGAGGGTAGAGGGAGGTGCTGGGGAGAAAAGGAGGCAGGGCAGATAACGATTGTTTCCATGCATCTCAAATTCTTATTTGTACTCTCACTCTTTCTCTCTCTAATTGTGGTTTTCCACATCCTGTTTCCCACAGAATTTAATTTTCTAGAAAGTAACACCCTCCGCTCAGCCAAACCTCAGTGCGTGTTGAGTTCCTCACTCAAAACCTTCCTTTTCCACTTTTTTGGAAAGGAAATTAAAAGGTGCAGTGGTGTCTTAATTTTTTCCGGAGCTGTATATTATTCTTTAATACAAACTGTTTAAGAAAGTTGATCATATTGTAAAACCTATAAGAGCATCTGCTAAATGACTCAAGGTGAAATGTAAAATATGATTGGTTGCAAAATAGGTCAGCCTCAAGCACCATAGGGTGGAAAGGGAGCCCAGCTGTGGTTTGGAATTGATCGTTGTGTCGACCCAACAGGGTGACCACTTTACAGTGCAGGAGCATGTCTAGTGAAACAGAGACAGTTAATCATTTACAATGGATCCTTGTGGTCCATTTACTTTCCCTCAGTCTGCCATAACAGTAGAGGCCCCTGGGTTAATCATTTACAATG
>JACXGI010021137.1:0-10591 GCA_016801175.1 Esox masquinongy | reverse complement strand
CCCCATGATTGTGTAGCCTACAGAACTAGACTGAGAGACCATTTAAAGGCCTTTGCAGGTGTTTTGAGTTAATTAGCTGATTAGAGTGTGGCACCAGGTGTCTTCAATATTGAACCTTTTCACAATATTCTAATTTTCTGAGATACTGAATTTGGGGTTTTCATTAGTTGTCAGTTATAATAATCAAAATTAAAAGGAATAAACACTTGAAACATATCAGTATGTGTGGAATGAATGTATACATTATACAGGTTTCACTTTTTGAATGGAATTACTGAAATAAATCAACTTTTTGATGATATTCTAATTATATGACCAGCACCTGTAATGTGTGGTCGGCCTAGGCATTGCTTGTTCCTTCAAAATAATAGCATTGCTCATTCAATGTTCACTGTAGTGCTGTGTTGGACTACAAACCTTGAGTGAAACACGGGATGATTTCCAACCTGCATATACTACAGTTTGTACTAATGGTTACTACGGGCAGATCTGATCATATGGCCCATCTCTTGTTAAAATAAAAAATGGGCAGAAACTCTCCAAATCGTAAGTCCCGAACCCTTCTTTATATCTTACACAAAAAAGCAAAGTTCCCACACGTAATTCCGTGCATGTGGAAAACACCATGCTACATCCCCATTGTAAAACATGGAAGTTTATACTGGTTGTATGACATCTGTTGCACCAATTGTCGGAACATAAAATACCGGGGGGTTATAGCATTGCTGGACCCTGGTGCCCTTTTGTTGAACACCAAACATCTTGCCGTTGACACAACACTTATTTATTGCCTGGGGATTTAACATTCCGGAACCCTAAAACCCCATTTGTTAAACATCAAACATAGCCCACCTGTTATAACACTCGTCTGGGGTGCTTATCAGTCGTTGTGAAACATCAAACATGGACACATCAATGCAATCATAAATTACAAAGTCACCAGACATGCATACGTCATTCCGGAAGTCCCGCCCTAACACACTTCATACAGGAAGTCCATACGTCACACCGGAAGTCCCGCCCAGCAAACCGGATATCCCGCCCACCTGTCAAAACAATCTGGAAGCCCCGCCCACTAGGGTCATAAATCACCATTCTGACACAATATGCCCTACATTTACTACTATTGCCATAGGAACTTCTAACCTGATGTATTTTATTCTAGAAATAGCTGGCCTACTTGTTCAACCTTTGTTTTGGTGTAAAATTTCTTTATTGAATTATTAATAATCAATCAATCAATCAATGGAAACACCTCTAATTCGGCATTTCTTCAATATCTTTTTCAGTGATTGTCATAGGAACTTCAAACCTAGTGTATATTATTCTAAAAATAGCTGGCCTACTTGGTCAAGCTTTGTTTTGGTGGAAAAGTCATTATGGATTTAATAATAAATAAATAAATAGAAAAACGTTTAATTCTGTATTTCTTCAATATCTTTTTCAACATTGGTCATAGGAACTTCAAACCTGGTGTATATTATTCTAAACATAGCTGGCCTACTTGCTCAAGCTTTGCTTTGGGGAAAAAGCCATTATGGATTTATTAATAATCAATCAATCAATGGAAACTCCTCTAATTCGGTATTTCTTCAATATCATTTTGAATGATTGTCATAGAAATTGCAAACCTGGTGTGTATTATTCTAGAAATAGCTGGCCTACGCATTCAAGCTTTGCTTTGGTGAAAAAGTCATTATGGATTTAATAATAATAAATCAATAGAAAGACCTTTAATTCTGTATTTCTTTAATATCTTTTTCATTGTTTTTCATTGGAACTTCAGACGTGGTGTATATTATTATTGAAATAACTGGCCTACTAGGTCAAGCTTTGCTGTGGTGAAAAAGTCATTATGGATTTATTAATAATCAGTAGAAACATCTCTAATTCGGTATATCTTCAATATCTTTTTTCAATGATTGTCATAGGAACTTCAGACCTGGTGGATATCATTCTGAAAGTAGATGGCCTACTTGTTCAAACTCTGTTTCAGTAAAAAAAAGTCATTGTGGATTTATTAATAATCAATAAATCAATATAAACATGTTTATTTCTGTATTTCTTCAATATCTTTTTCATTGATTGTCATTGGAAATTCAAACGTGGTGTATATTATTATTGAAATAGTAGGCCTACCTGTTCAAGCTTTGCTTTGGTGAAAAAGTCATTATGGATTCATTAATAATCAAAAAATCAATAGAAACAAGTTTATTTTGGTATTTCTTCATTATCTTTTTCATTGATTGTCATAGGAACTTCAAACCTGGTATATATTATTCTTAAAATAGCTGGCCAACTTGTTCAAGCATTGTTTTGGTGGAAAAGTCATTATGGATTTATTACTAATCAATAAATCAATAGAAAAATGTTTAATTCTGTATTTCCTCTATCCTTTTCAATATTGGTAATAGGAACTTCAAACCTGATGTATATTATTCTGAAAATAGCTGGCCTACTTGTTCAAGCGTTGTTTTGGTGAAAAAAGTCATTATGGTTTTATTAATAATCAGTAAATCAATAGAAACATGTTTATTTCGGTATTTCGTCAATATCGTTTTCATTGATTGTCAAAGGAACTTCAAACCTGGTGTATATTATTCTAAAAATAGCTGGCTGACTTGGTCAAACTTTGTTTTGGTGGAAGAAGTCATTATGGATTTATTAATAATCAATAAATCAATAGAAAAATGTTTAATTCAGTATTTCTTCAATATCTTTTTCATTGATTGTCAAAGGAACTTCAAACCTCATGTATATCATTCTAAACATAGCTGGCCTACATGTTCAAGCTTTGTTTTGGAGGAAAAACTCTTTATTGATTTATTAATAATCAATTAATCAATGGAAACAAGATCAAATTTGCATTTCTTCAATATCTTTTTCATTGATTGACATAGGAACTTCAAACCTGATGTATATTATTCTGGAAATAGATAGCCTGCT
Source organism: Esox masquinongy (assembly GCA_016801175.1). Lineage (NCBI taxonomy): Eukaryota > Metazoa > Chordata > Actinopteri > Esociformes > Esocidae > Esox > Esox masquinongy. The sequence goes on along the minus strand of JACXGI010021137.1, from coordinate 7,645 downwards.
TGTTCAAGCTATGTTTTGGTAAGAAAAGTAATTACGGATGTATTAATATTCAATAAATCAATATAAACATGTTTTTTTCTGTATTTCTTCAATATCTTTTTCATTGATTGTCATTGGAACTTCAAACGTGGTGTATTTTATTATTGAAATAGCAGGCCTACCTGTTCAAGCTTTTCTTTGGTGAAAAAGTCATGATGGATTTATTAATAATCAATAAATCAATAGAATCATCTTTATTTCGGTATTTCTTCAATATATTTTTCAATGATTGCCATAGGAACTTCAAACTTGATGAATATTGTTCTTAAAATAGCTGGCCTGCATGTTCAAGCTTTGTCTTGGTGTAATTAGGGACAAATCAATAATCTGTTCCTATGACAATCAATGAAAAAGATATTGAAGAAATACAGAATTAAAGGTGTTTCTATTGATTTATTGATTAGTAATAAATCAATAAAGCGTTTTTCCACCAAAAGAAAGCTTGAACAGGTAGGCCAGCTATTATCAGAATAATACACATCAGGTTTGAAGTTCCTATGACAATCATTGAAAAAGATATTGAAGAAATACCAAAATAAACATTTTTCCATTGATTTATTGATTATTAATAAATCAATAATTACTTTTTCACCAAAGCAAAGCTTGAACAAGTAGGCCACCTATTTCTAGAATAATATACACCAGGTTTGAAGTTCCTATGACAATCATTGAAAAAGATATTGAAGAAATGCCGAATTATAGATGGGGCCATTGATTTATTGATTATTAATAAATCAATAAAAAGTTTTTCCACCAAAACAAAGCTTGAACAAGTAGGCCAGCTATTATCAGAATAATATACACCAGGTTTGAAGTTCCTATGACAATCATTGAAAAATATATTGAAAAAGATATTGAAGAAATACCGAAATAAACGTTTTTCCATTGATTTCTGACAGGGTATGCAAACTTATGAGCACAACTGTATCTTCCATTCTACAGCCTATTTCATGAGTCAGGGCTACCACTGGTGTATCGCTCAGTACCAAAGCCATTATTGTTCTTTTTCTCATGTGTTCATTATTCACTCATTTTAAAAAACCTTTATACAAATCTTTAAAAAAGTTCTGGCAAATTTTGAAACTTCCAATTTAGAAAAATAAAGGGCATGCATTGTTCCCCACCCTCCCCTGATCAAGAATTTTGAAACGTCATATGTTGGAAAAATAAAGAGGTTACATTGCTCCCCACCGTCCCCTGATCAAGAATATAATATTTCTACAGTCATTGCGTATCTATTGTTGGAGCTATTGAAATGACAAAGTTCCATCACATCTTGAAACTTCAAGAATTGAAAAAATAAAGGGTGTGCTTTGTTCCCCACCCTCCCCCGATCAAGAATATATACTTTTCATTGTCATTGTATACTTTTTGTAAGAGCTATTGAAACATGAAGTTAGAAGAACAAGGCTGCATTGCTATACAATTTGAACGCGCCCACTACCAGCACCCGCCCTGAGATCGCTTCCATCTCGGTTTCGGCTCCGATACACAGCGGTTAGTTCTCCGTGGCTTGTTAATTTCATGCTTGGTTAAAATATGGGTAAATATGGACTGTGCAACATCGTATACACTTTCGTAATCACAATGAGACCAATATTGGATCAAATGAATACTTCGTTAAAGAGTTATTGAGATTTGAAGAGCCGAATGCCTGTCAAATGTCCAATCTAAAACTATTTCCTGGTCTAACAGGGACTCCAGCATTGCAACCTCTTCGACAATTTCTTCGATTTTATCTCTAATGATTGCAATATCTTCGACAGTTTCAATTTCGTTTTAGTAAAAAGCATTTTATCAGTAAAAAGCAATGCTTAGTAAAAAGCATTTTCCTCACCAAGTCATCCGGTGCAGCCATGTTAATGCCTAAGCGCCACAGAATGAAGTCAATGCACCGATCAAAAAACAGTATTGTGAAAGAAAGTTGAAATTAGAAATACACTTTGAAATATGTTGTTTTTTATTAATTCTTTTATTTATCATGTTGGCATATTTCTCCTTTTTATTTTTATGGTGTATATGTTTATTTAATTAAGTCCCAAAAATTCCTCCATAGATAACCAGCCACCCAGCTCAAGTGATTTTGATAGTAGTGATTCCTTGCAATATTCTGTTTGTTGGTTACTTGAGTGAACTGTGAATCTTGGCAACCAGGAAAAAGCTGAATAATTTCTCTTGCCACCATCTGCCATTGCTTGTTTGAGGAGAGATCATCGCATGTCATTGTGAAGCCAATGGGAGAGGGGTGCCAACAGAATATGGTGTGCCTTCTGTTGACCAATAGAAATTCTTAATTTAAGGATACACCTAAAATAATTTTGGGTGTGTAAATGTTTTGCAATACTACCATCCTGCTCTAACTGCTGATATGTTACTAAACGTTTTCAATGCAGCATGATGAATGGCAGTATATTATTTGATAAGCAAACAGGGTATTTCACCTTTTTTCAGACACTAAACAATGAGGCCTGTTTTACTAGGATGGCGGATGAGGGTCAAGATGTTTCATTGTACGTCATTTGACAGTAAGAAGGACATTATTTCTTTCAAAGTACAACTGCCATAGTTGCCAAGTGTTTGAATCCAGAGAGGATTAAGAAAGATATTGATAGATGAATGCAACTGCCTCATTCATTGATAAGGCAGGGCTGATAAATTAAAACCCTCCCTAAATTTAAATAATTATATATTTTTGCATACTCCTAAAATGAAATGCAACCTTTAAAAAAAGGGAAATAATAAAAACATTTCTCTAGCAGAAAAAAATGCTTTCGTAAGCAAACTTGAAAGAAAGGCTTTCCATTCTTAATTATTTACTCTGTCCTTTACTCACCACAATAGTTAAACAATGAAATTATACAAAGTGAGGACATTTGACCTTTCCTCTTTTAAGAAGAAACTTTATCTGGCTTGGGGTTACATTTACGGTTAGAATTAGGGTAATGGTTAAGTTTAGACATTAAGGGTTAAGGTTAGGGTTATGAGGTTAGGTTTTGAGTTATGGTTAGGTGAAATTGTTGTGTGTTTTTGAGATCTGTCTTCTTGTGTGAGCTGGGTCACAGTATGTGTGTGTGTGTGTAAGTGTGTGTTTCTGTGCATAATGGAGTGTGTGTGTGTACACCCTTATGTCCGGATATGTTGACAGTGTTTGGCCAGCTAAGAGCCAGCAGAGTGAATATGGAGAGACAGGGATTAGACTGCCCTGGCCCTCTCTCTGAGATAGCATCTTGATGAGTGATGTCATCTCCTGAGAGAGAATGGCACCCAGGGGGTGTGTTTGAGGGGATTGCCCTGTGCTGAATGGCTGTTGGAATAGTACAGCAGTGTGTTCAGGAAAAACACTGTTCTTGTTGTGTTTGTTGGTTTAGATGAGAGGACTACTTGTGTGTTTCTGTGTCCTCATTTCTTTGCACGTGTCTGTGTGTTAGTTTAGCAGTGTGGGCTATCGCTGTACCATCTGACTGTGTTCTAACTCCACTTCCCCTGGTAAACCTTACATAAACCTGAGGTAAACCCTGTGTACACTGATGACAGCATTACTCTGTGTGGAGGAGACAGTGGGAATACAACAAGGGATTAGACTGATGATGGGGGCTGGAGGCTGGCTGGCTGTGAGGTCTGAGCTGTGGAGGGGCTTTCTAACTCTTCCTCTGTGGTGTCCTCGTCTAGCTAGTTTGGCTAATATCATTCTTAATAGTGGTTACTTGCAAAACTACTGTAACTTTCCAATTCCTTGCTTTTCCAGACATCCTGGTTCAATGATTACCAATCATTGATTGGTAATCCTGTTTATTACCTCTCAGTTTGTTGTCTAATCGTACCAGAATTTCTGGAAAACCAGGGAATTTGGTGTTTTTGGGAATTTGGGAAGTTTTCTATTCAAAAATCTTAGCAGGTCTTTCTTGAGGAAGGTACATATTCCAAATCTCAACAGTAAATTTGGCTCTGGATAGGGCACCCTAATAACATCTAATACAGCAACATACACATACAGTATTGCTTTATTATACAACCTTCAGGTTATCCTCTGATACACAAAGAAGCTCACTGGTTTGTGTTGGTAGACATCTAATTGTTCTAGTCTCAGATTTTATCAAGACGTAGCTAGCTAATATGACTTAAACTATATACTTTATGATGGTTAGGGTTATTGATGCCTAGATTTTAGTGTGCAGGGTTAGGGTTATTGATGCCTAGATTTTAGTGTGCAGGATTAGGGTTATTGATGCCTAGGTTTAAGTGTACAGGGTTAGGGTTATTGATGCCTAGGCTTTAGTGTACGGGGTTAGGGTTATTGATGTTTAGGCTTTAGTGTGCGGGTTTAGGGTTATTGATGCCTAGGTTTTAGTGTGTGGGTTTTGGGTTATTGATGCCTAGGTTTTAGTGTGCAGGGTTAGGGTAATTGATGCCTAGGCTTTAGTGTGCAGGGTGAGGGTTAGGGTTATTGATGCCTAGGTTTTAGTGTGCAGGGTTAGGGTAATTGATGCCTAGGCTTTAGTGTGCAGGGTGAGGGTTAGGGTTATTGATGCCTAGGTTTTAGTGTGCATGGTAACGCAGTCTAGCACAGCCTGGTTCAAATCCAGATGGGTTAGGTTATCTCTACATTGTCTGCTTGTTGGCAATGGAAGGCATGAGGAGACCAGGAGATCCCCTCCATGTACGGTAGACCTTGTAAATCATCTTTTAGCTGGTGTTACAATAATTTCCCCCTTTCTCCATTTCAACTATTAGACTGGATTCATACTATTCTCCTCAGTCTCTCTTCAGCTTCCATTCTTCAGCTTCTCATAGATTCTGCTTGTTTTATTCCTGTCACCACCTCTCTTTCTCTCTCTCTCACACCTCTTCTCCCCCTCCTCCCCTCGCTCTCCATGATGAGTTGTGTCTGGGAGCCCAGCAGGAGAGCCTGGAGCAATCAAAGGGACATCACTCCCATCCTTCGCTTTTCATCACCATCTCTGTTTTTTTCCATCTCAACTCCCCCTCGCACCGTTCCTCTACATATCCCTAACCCTAACCTCCCTTTCTAAAACTCTTATTTATCCAAGAGAAATTCTCCTTTATTTATTCTCTACTCTCTCCTCCTGCATCTCTTTCTCTCAGGAATGAATCTGTTTCATCAGTTTTGTGCTGCATCCTAATCTACCTACCATTTAAAAGCATGTTTCTCTGTTCCTTTGGGAGGTGTATACAAATCTGTAGAGATATAGACTGACATCAATTTAGCGTAACACAAATCCTTGCTAATTTTTTCCTGAAAATATCTTATCATATGGCCATCCTTTCAATCAACTACCACGTCAGGGGCTCTGGGTACTCATCAGGCTCTTCCCACCATCACTGCAGGGCATGATTTCCCTGTGGGTCTCTGGTGGTGCGGTCGAGGCACTGGGCTTCTCCGCTCTTCCTGCCAGGTATGGTCCGATAAGTCAGAATGGTTTCAATACATCAGTAATGCTTTAGGACAATTTTTCATTTCTGGATCAAAACTTTATTTTGTTACCATTTTTTTTTTACCTGATGACTGCAGCAACCTGGGGACAGTCAGGGTTCTTAGGGACAGAATGGCAGAATTTACAACTTACCATTTCTGGGATTTGATCTTGAAACCTTTACAGGTCAGAGTCATGGAATATCGTATAGTATTACTACAGGGTTGTGTTTCCATTCAGTCTGTAATGGCTGGTTGTCTTCTCTGTCTCTTCTCTGTCTTCTCAGTCAGATAGGCTGAGGGGACTTGATCAGAGAGAACTGGATGGTTTCCTCTTCCAGCTGAATGGCTGGTTATATAACTGTGTCTCTATGGAGCTGATTGGCTGGTTATCTAGCTGTGTCCCTATGGAGCTGATTGGCTGGTTATCTAGCTGTGTCCCTATGGACCTGAATGGCTGGTTATCTAGCTGTCTATGGAGCTGAATGGCTGGTTATCTAGCTGTGTCTATGGAGCTGAATGGCTGGTTATCTAGCTGTGTCTCAATGGAGCTGAATGGCTGGTTATCTAGGTGTGTCTCAATGTAGCTGAATGGCTGATCATCTAGCTGTGTCTTAATGGAGCTGAATGGCTGTTTGTCTAGCTGTGTCTCAATGGAGCTGAATGGCTGGTTATCTAGCTGTGTCTCAATGGAGCTGAATGGCTGGTTTTCTAGCTGTGTCTCAATGGAGCTGAATGGCTGGTTTTCTAGCTGTGTCTCAATGGAGCTGAATGGCTGGTTGTCTAGCTGTTAATACCACATTTCCACTGGTGCTTTACCCTGGTACCAGGGCTACACTGGTGATTTATGCTAGTTTTGGATCTAGACTTTCCTGTTTCGACTATACGTTTGGTATCAAGGACATACTGTAAGGAGGGGCTCAGATGGAGAGGAAAGAGTAAACTATTAATGCGATTTGGTTTTCCGGCTAAGAAAAATAAAAGGCGATATTTTTCTGGTAGTGAAATAAAATAAACAATAACATCATGCTCAGTTTGTTTATAATATGGATTTGGAACTTGGGTAATAAAACTAATTTCTTCTCCTGCAACTAGCTCCTTCACCTATACTTGTGACACCTCAACTAAGCCAGTGTATTCATTATTTAGTTTAATAAGTATTTTGTCAAAACTGTCTACCTTTAATAGAAGGATTTTGGAGAATTCAGAAGTAATTTTGTGTTGTTATAGGTTCTGCAGGCAACGTCTCGGTTTCAGCGCTCTGTTTTTCTATTGAGTCAGTGGCATCGTACCACCTTCGGTCGTTCCAAATCTTTCTGTTGTGAGTCTTTGCTTCCCTGTACTTTTGCTTTATTTTCTTTATTTTATCAGGGATCTGTTTATTAGTTCAGATGAGACCCATTACGAGAAGCCTAAGATTAAGCAAATGATACACATCGCTATTCGAATAGCACAACATGCAATGTTTTCACAGCACGTAATGCGTCAACCCGCAAACCCCACCCTAAGTCCTAAAGTCCGGGGCTTGGAACCAAGTGAGAGCCGGGCTACTCGGCCATGGCCTACTGGCCTGTGTTAATGGAAACAGAAACATTGTCTGGACTTTGGGGTAAAACACCAATGTTTGGTATTAGTGGAAACGAGGCATAGCTGTGTCTCTATGGAGCTGGATGGCTGATGATCTAGCTGGGTGGCTGATGATTCAGCTCTTCTGGTCTATGATGATCTAGCTGGGTGGCTGGTTATGTAGCTTTCTATGGAGCTGAATGGCTGGTTGTCTAGTTGTGTCTCTATGGAGCTGGGTGGCTGATGATCTAGCTCTCTCTGTGGAGCTGGATGGCTGGTTGTGTAGCTGTCTATGGAGCTGGTTGGCTGGTTATCTAGCTATGTCTCTATGGAGCTGAAAGGCTGGTTATCTTGCTGTGTCTCTGTTGAGCTGGATGAATGGTTATGTAGTTGTGTCTCTATGGAGCTGGGTGGCTGGTTATGTAGTTGTCTCTGTAGAGCTGGGTGGCTGGTTATGTGATTATGTACTCTGACAGACCTGTCCACTCTCACCCTGACAGACCTGTCCACTCACCCTGACAGACCTGTCCACTCTCTCTGACAGACCTGTCCACTCACCCTGACAGACCTGTCCACTCTCTCTGACAGACCTGTCCACTCACCCTGACA
>JACXGI010021136.1:0-10669 GCA_016801175.1 Esox masquinongy | reverse complement strand
CTTCCTGCTGCTGACCAACTTTATGGAGATGCAGATTTCATTTTCCAACAGGACTTGGCACCTGCACACAGTGCCAAAGCTACCAGTACCTGGTTTAAGGACCATGGTATCCCTGTTCTTAATTGGCCAGCAAACTCGCCTGACCTTAACCCTATAGAAAATATATGGGGTATTGTGAAGAGGAAGATGCGATACGCCACACCCAACAATGCAGAAGAGGTGAAGGCCACTATCAGAGCAACCTGGGCTCTCATAACACCTGAGCAGTGGCACAGACTGATCGACTCCATGCCACGCCGCATTGCTGCAGTAATTCAGGCAAAAGGAGCCCCAACTAAGTATTGAGTGCTGTACATGCTCATACTTTTCATGTTCATACTTTTCAGTTGGCCAACATTTCTAAAAATCCTGATTTTGTATTGGTCTTAAGTAATATTCTAATTTTCGGAGATACTGAATTTGGGATTTTCATTAGTTTTAGTTTTAATCATCACAATTAAATGAAATAAACATTTGAAATATATCAGTCTGTGTGTAATGAATGAATATAATATCCAAGTTTCACTTTTCGAATGGAATTACTGAAAAAAATCAACTTTTTGATGATATTCTAATTATATGACCAGCACCTGTATATATATATATATATATATATATATATATATATATATATATATATATATATATATAGATCACATCCACCGTCATTATGTAAATAATAATACCTATACAAAAATATTTATTTCCAGCACCCTTTATACCCTGCTCATTGCACTATTGTCTCATCAGTCTTACCATGTTATTGGTTTGGTTTATTATGTGTATTTATGTGTACTGTATATTGCAGTCGGTGACTCTTGTTGAGTGTCCTTTGTTTAAGTTTTTTATGAGTAAGCACATCATGAGCCTGTATAATCCAGAGTCAAATTCCTCGTATGTGTACACATACCTGGCGAATAAAGCTGATTCTGATTCTGGTTGAACACTGGGCAAGCGGTCGAACTTATTGTTGCTAGCTTTAAAGTTTCGAAGAGCTACGTTCGGGTCATATCTTTGCAGATGCCAGATTGAATATTATTGGACAACACCGGTATTGTACCACACCGAGAGGGGAGAAGAAGCACCACAGATGCAATTTAATGTGAGAACAAGAGTGACAAAGATGACAAGCAAAATGGGGAAATTCAGCACTGGCCTGGTGACTGTCTTTGTCCAGCGGGCCATCGTTAGCGTTGAACCCTGTTGGTTATGACTGCCTTTTCCTGTTACACTCCTTGCTTATGGTATAGTCTGCAGGCCAAACTTAAACCAGGGACTCTAGGCCCCCTTGCCCATTTAAAAAAATTATTGGAGGATTTTTCTTCCTGTGTTGCTTGTAACTGCTTTGGGTAATGCAAGTTCTGTGCTATCAGGGGAATAACCTCTGTGTAAATATAACAATCTGCTGATATGTTTCTGCTTACTCTGAACGTTTCACCTTAACTGATTTTCATTTCTGTGACTGATCTTTTGTGTTTTCTGTGCACTAACAGAAGTATAGAACTTAAAAGAAGCTACATGTTTTGATGTGTGGAAGGGCCTTGCGCATGGTCAGTAGGTCCCTGGATTAGGGTCTCTGATGTATGTAAATCCTCCAGAGTGATACGTCAGGCATGCTCTGATTGTACATGACTGGTATGTAAAGCTTGAGAGTAATACATGAATTGTACTTTCAGAGGTGTTATATGTATTCGGTATATACATACATGCTTCGAAAACAGTTGCACTGCGTTTGTTTACTACACCTAAGGGACAGCGCAGACCTTGCCAGGCCCAATACCTACTAAAAATATGAGGCTACCGAGGGAATAATACAGATGTTTAACGCAATGTACTTTGTCTTGTGTTTGAGCGTCTTGTTATCTGTGTCTTGTTTTGTCTGTACACTGTGTTTTTTTCTTTTTCTGTTTGTTTTTTAATCATTGAACCTAAACTGTATGTGTAAACATGCAGGACCAAGCTGTAAAAGAGACCTTGGTCTCACTCTGTGTTCCTTGTTGAAATATAGGTTTAATAATAATAATAATAAATAAATAAAAACACAGCATGGCGTGAGTTACCGATTGGAGGTAAGATGAGAGCCAAGTGATCGCAAGGTCTGCAATTGCACCACGGCCTTTACATTTTTCAGAAAAATATCATACTGCTCATTGAAGTTTTGTTTGAGAAATTACTTTGTTGAAATTAAAGTATAGAACTCCCCCTTATGTTTGAGCTCAAAATATGACTCTGTGTTGTTTATTTTTGCATTCCCTTTTTGTTTTCATGAAGGGTAACTAACAATACTTCTTGAGTTGACCCTATGTCCTCTAACTTTTATTAGTATGTGCAAACACTTGGAAAAAATTATAACTTTGGTCTAAATTAATTTATATGTTAAATAATCAATAAATCCATTATTAGCACTTTATAGGATATACTGTCAAAAGATTTGTTTTATTTATTAAAAAAAGATTTTATAATTAAATTAAAAAGAAAGTTGTAGATTTGGTGTTTGTAGAATATTAGTATATATTTTCTAACATTAACAATACAAATATCTGGCAATTTTAATGTACTCATGCTTACAGTATCAGTTGTCAACCCGGTTAACAAGTAAGCAAGCACGGATGCGTATTTTGAATCTCGAATATGAAACTAATTCACCTCAGTCTATACATTTCTTAGTAGAATGCGCATTCTGTCTTCCGCTAATTGTATGCATTCATTTAATTGATATATAGCCTATTGTTTGAGCAAGCATAGAAGTAACCTATCTGGCCTGTGGACAAATAGATTTATAAAAGCGCATTTGGATGTCTGCATCAGAACATGTATTTTTACTGGATTACTCAGTTGAGTCTGAACTGTTAAGAATATATTTTAACAAAATATATATAAATATTTAAAAACATGCAAAAGCGATAGGTTAGTTTCTATGTGAATATCGCGCCATAACTCCAGCAATGTGATATAGGCATACATATACTGTAGCTACTCCTTACGTGCGCATCTGGGATCTGTACGTTTTAGTTTCAAAAAAATTTCTGTAAAACAAGCAAAGAACTAAATGTCAACGGACATGTCATTTTTATTTCTGTGTAGGTTATTTGTAAAATGAACTCACCTACTCAGTAGAGCCTCTCCTATACGATATTCTGTTGCACAAATTCAAAGAAAACGAAACCATTGAAGATAGACATTTCACCCGATAAGAGAGATATTGAATCATGTTTGTTTTTTATAATGGTGACATCTTATTGATTCCAGACAAACAGCAATAATAATAGAAAGTTGAAGAACGACAAGTTGTAAGCTACTTCGACTGCAGTTTCAGTGATGAGAAAAGTTGCTTTGGCAGACCTACCTGACGACTGATCACAAGCCATGGGGGGTTTGTGCCGTCTAGCACGCCAATGAATCTACTGACGTACCTAGGTTTCCAGTGGGTTTTCATGCATTACCTATGATGTTTGTTTTAATCTATCCTATTCAAGTTAGAAACTATTATATCTCTCTAATTACTCGATTTTTTTATTTCATGTTTGCAGTCACTGAAATCTGTCATTACTGAATCTGTCATTGAATCTGTCATTTTCACCCATCAACGTTGGAAGGGCGGGCTCTACCGAATAGTGTTTTTTGATTGGTGCATCGACTTCATTCTTTGAGGCTTACAGTGTTGCCAGATGGGTAGGTTTCACACCCTATTGGGCTATATTACGGACAGTGTGCGGGCAAAAATTGGCTTGGTCACGTTAATTTACAGATAGGGTTGTATAGAAAATAATGTGTTTGCATTCTCCGGCAACAACTGAAAGGGTTTTCTCGGCTGCGGGCGTGATCTACGGACTATGCAAAGCCTACTCGTCTACTCCCGGAGCATGTGGACATGCTATTTCTAAACAAAAATGAATTATCATAATAATATGGACATTGCCTAATGATTCTTTACATTTTTGTTAAGATCTTGCATCTATGGATGCGCTAGCCAGATTTAGTTTGGTTTTTGTCCATTAATTTTATATAATTCATTCCTATTAAGCTTCCTTACAAGGATATTTTATTTTATTCACTGGAAATGGAACGCATCGCTAGGTCTGTTTGATTTAATGCAGACTAATGTAACTCTGTTAGTATTATGTTAAGTGTAGTTTCGTTTGAAAAGTATAGTTTTAAGGGACTGTAAAAAAAATAGCTGGCTAGATTGAATACATTTTGTATTTTGTTGTTATGGTCAGAAAACTTAGCTAACGACACAAAGACGTTAACTATGAAGGTAAAACGGCAACATAATTTTTTTTATAGTTTAACAGCGACATAAGTTTTTATAGTTGTAAATTAGGTTGCGCACTTGTAAAAAAAATATTTGCAAACTTGGAATTTCTATTGTAAATGTAAAAACGTTTTGCAAACTTGTAAAAAATATTTGCAAACTTGTAATTACTTTTGTAGTTGTATAAAAATATGCATAATTGTAACTAACTTGATATTTAGAATCATGCAACTCATTAATAACACGAATGTAAAATACTGACGCTAAGAGTTTTGTCACTAAAATGTCGCTAGAACTGTGATAAAATGAGTTTTTGTAAATCAGAGTCCGCGGTTTCACAGCGTTTGCAAGTGGAGATACCCATGAAGACTCTGATTGGCACGGCATAGCTTCTCTGACCAATGAAATGAGGGCGTCACGTTTTCACCTTTTAACCAATCTGAGTGGATTCTGGGACACCAGTGTTTGTGTTTAAACTCGATAGTGATGCTTTGCAGAGGAATAACAGGTCTGGGTGGGAGTGCAATGGTCGGCTTGTCCTACCCGCTCGTACGTCCCCAGCTAACAATGTTCCGTTGTCACAATGTTGTTACGACGTTTTCTGGCGACCGAAATTAGGTAGCAGCAACGTTGCTGCTACCTAATTTCGGTCGCCATACATACCTACAACGTAGCAACGTTGTAGCTACGTTGTAGCTGACAACCGGAAAAGTGAAAGTTTTCTTGTGGTCGCTACGACGTAACTAATTGGGTTTGTCAGTTGGTCGCTAGCATGTCGTAGCAACGTGGTATTTCTTAGGTTGTCGGTTGCTAATTTAATCCCAGGCATCCTATCCAGTTTACCATTCATTGTCCTTTTCCTCTTACATTTTCTATATTCATACGGACAGCTAGAATATGTACAGCTAAGTTCATTTTTGTCCAGGCAACTTCTTGACAGTTTTCTCCAACCTTGTGTTTACCTGCTCCAACTGTTCCATGAAATCTTAAATGTGCACAACACATTTCAGCAGGGTTCTACACCGAAGTTTAGTTTTACAGTGAGGTATTATGTATAAATATTATACATTTATTTTATCAACCCCTTCCCAGATATAATAATGGCAATGCTGTTAGATCACCAGTCCAGACATTTTCTCCTAGCAAATTACATGACATATCCTGTAATATACAAGAGCCCCATATGTAGCAAAAAAGTATATACATTTACAAACAAACCAGAACATTTATGTAATTTAAAAAATATTTTATTTATCACCCACCTCTCACTCCCAAGTTGGTCAACAGCACAGAAATTAAAATCAGAACTGTGTGGGACTTCATAACCATCCAGAAGGATATAGTAGCAAATCTCATCTAGTTAACTCCGATGAAACTGTAGATCTTCAATGGCAATAGCCATGATAAACAGTATTTTTTTTTCTGCTAGTAGAGTTATATCCTTCTCCAATCATTGACATTTTTGCTCCAGTTATCAACTGATCAAATTTAGAAATATTATCAAACTGGACATTTTACAAATAATTAAAATATAAGAACACAAGCCAATATGAATACTTTACTCTTCATTGGGTTTTTTTCTTTTCAAATGCTGAAGAATTGTGAAATCATGAAGATAAGAAAAAATTAACAATAAATTGAAACAAACGATTAATATCATCCAACTGACAAAATACAATCACACAAGCAAAGACGGACACTTTACTCTTTCTTGTTGTCAGAAATGAGTCTGAGTGGTCTACAATTCTATCTTCACCTTCCTCTGCCGTTGGACCCGTTGCTGCACCTGGACATGGACAATGAAAACCAGTTTAAAAACAGTATAAAACAGAGTGTCAACCATTTGATTTAATTTGTTCATAATTTATTTATATAACTTTTACTATTTTGTCAAATATCTTGTTGAATCATTACTTGTGGAACTCATAGTAAAAATCTTTACATTTGAGTACTTGTGAGGTGACTCGATGTTCATCTATGTTTGAAAAAAGTTACCAACCAAGCTAGTTAGTAGCTTGTAGACTTACTGTAATGTACTGTAGCTTGCTAACGTTTGAGCTAACGTTAGTTGGTACTGTACTGTAATTCGATGGGAACTACCAAAGTGATTTTAGCTATATGACAAATAGTTATCTATCTGCTTTGTAAAGAAGTTAAATACGCTTACCTGAGATTCCTTGTCCAGAAATGATGACGGTGCTCCAGAAATGATGTCGGCTTAACGAACTAAACTGATGTTTGTTTAACATAGTCGTACAGTACCGTTTGCTAGCTGCAGTAGCTAGTTAGCCAGGTATACCTTAAAAGAAAACGTGTGCTACCTGCAGTAGTTAGCTAGGTATATTACAGTACTATAATATAGGCTACACGACTAAATTAGAAAATAACTAAATTGGAAAATTGCTAGATTAGAAAACGAAAGTTTGATTAACATCAATGATTATAACATTTCTAAATAGCAATAACTACTAATGTAGGATAACCACAGTAGCAGAAGAGTACTGGTGAAAATTCACAGACATGACTAAATCAGAACATAAATCAGAATGATCTTAAACTGGAGTAAAATAAACGTGCTATAGCCACCGGTTATGTCTGCTGAGATACATTGTATGACATTGTAAGCAAAGTACGTTGTAGCAACGAACATAGGAGTTAATATTTCCCGGTTGTAGTTACGTAAGATCATTACCAAACTGGTACGAAAGTTGTTACATTGTCAGTACGTCCTGTAATTACGTTTCTGCTACATCCTGAGCAGGTAAGGAAGATTACCAATTATGTGGTCATTAATTTCCTTCAGATAATGTTGGAGTTACGTAGGATCGTTACCAAACCGGTACGTAAATAGTTACCTCCCAGCAAACAATATTACATTGTCACGACGTAGCGAGTCGGTCCGTTTTCGTACTGGTTACGTAACTATCTGACGTTGCAGCAACCGGAAAGGTGAAGTTCCTATTTTGGTTGCGACATTTGGTTGCGTCATTTCGTCACCTGTACGTCGTCACAACGTTATGTAATTAAGGTTTCCTATTCGTCATTTGCTGACCATTGGCAGGTACGAAAGTTGTTACATTGTCAGTACGTCCTGTAATTACGTTTCTGCTACATCCTGAGCAGGTAAGGAAGATGACCAATTATGTGGTCATTAATTTCCTTCAGATAACGTTGGAGTTACGTAGGATCGTTACCAAACCGGTACGTAAGTCGTTACCTCCCAGCAAACAATATTACATTGTCACGACGTAGTGAGTTGGTCCATTTTCGTACTGGTTACGTAACTATCTGACGTTGCAGCAACCGGAAAGGTGAAGTTCCTATTTTGGTTGCGACATTTGGTTGCGTCATTTCGTCACCTGTACGTCGTCACAACGTTATGTAATTAAGGTTTCCTATTCGTCATTTGCTGACCATTGGCAGGTTTGCAGTATTTGGTTATGCAATGCTTATTTTTGCACTAGCAAAATCAATTTGATCTAGGTACAGCTACTGTAGCTAGCCTACCTTTTACCTTCTACTCCTGGTCCTCTGCAGCATCAACCATATCCCATTAACATGGTGGTTCTATTTTTAAAATAAGACTCAGTTAACTCAAGTTTGTTTTCTGCCTTATATTCCTACATTCCACAATGTTCCTGCTGATTTTTCAAGTACATGCCAATATAATCTCCTACTCTTTTTAAAGCACAAACCACATAGTCAACCCTATTAGATATTTTGCTCATGTAGTCATTTCCCAGCAAACAATATTGCATTGTCACGGCATACTGACAAGGTAACTTACATTTGGAACCAGTTAGATAATAATCTTACATAAATACAACCTGAAATGCAATTTATTTAAAGTAACCCATTTGTAATTTGTTAAACAATATTTTGTACCATGTATTTTAATATGCCATAACAATTCTTTGCAACTAAAATTAGTATATTCATACCTACAGCTAGAATAGGTACAGTTAAGTTAATTTCTGTCCAGTCAACATATCTCACATGACACTTCTCTCAAACTTTGTGTTTATCCATTCCAACTGTCCCATGCCCTCTTAAAGGTGCACAACACAATTCAAGCAGGGCTCTAAACAGACTTTAGTTTTACAGTGAGCATGTGAGGTATTATGTATACATTTATTCTGTCAATCCCTTTCCAGATATAATTATTTCAATGCTGTTAGGTCATCAGTCCAGGTATTTTCTCCTAACAAAGTACATGACATAATATAGAAGATGAAATGTAGTAAAAAAGAATATAACATTTACAAACAATCAAGAAAATGTATATAATTAAGAAATCATTTTATTGATCACCCACCTCACACTCTCCCAAGTTGGTTAACGGTACAGAAATTAAAATCAGAACTGTGTGGGACTTCAAAACAAGCAGGAAGGATAAAGTAGGAAATCCCACCTAGTTCACTACAATTAAATTGCATGACTTCAATGGCAATAACCAGGCTAAACAATTACTTTTTCCACTAATAGAGTTATATCCTTCTCGAATCACTGAAATTGAAATACAACTATCAACTGATCACAAGAGATATTATCAAACTGGCCATTTTTACAAATAATTAAAATGTAAGAACATAAGCCAATATTAATGCCTTACTCTTCATTGGGTTCTTCTAGTGGTGAGAAATTGTGAAAAATCATGAGGTTTTTATTTAACTATAAACTGATCAAACAAGAAGAAATATTATCCAACTGTCAAAATACAATAACACAAGCAAAAACGGAAACTTTACTCTTCCTTGTTGTCAGAAATGAGTCTGAGTGGTCATCAATTCTATCTTCACCTTCCTTTGTTGTTGGGACCCAGAACTGCACCTGATCATGGACAATGAAAACAAGTTTAAAAAGAGTAAAAGTGTCCACAATCTGATTCAGTTATTTCATAATAATTTTATTATATCACTTTTACATTATTATCAAATGTCTTGTTGAATCATGCTTTGTGTGAACTCAGTAAATATCTTTACATTTGAGTACTTATGAGGTGACTCAATGGTTAAACAGCTCTGGAAAAAATTAAGAGACCACTCCTAATTTTTTTTAAATCAGCATCTCTACATGTATGGCAGCCATTCCATTCCAGTGTCTGTTAAATTCCAACACAGGCACACCTCATTTTACTTAATGAGGTACTGATTAGGTGATTACCTGAACCAAATCCAATGACTCCGTCTAACCATTAGACGACAAGGTGTTGGGCACAGTTGGAAATTTGACTAGTCAGAGAAGATGACCTTATTCCATTCCTCTACGGTCCAATCCTTATGGTCTTTTGCAAACTTCAGCCTGGCTCTTCTTTGCTTCTCCTTGATGAAGGGCTTTTTTCTAGCTTTCCACGACTTCAGCCCTGCCCCTAGGAGCCTGTTTCGAACAGTCCTTGCCGTGCACTTCACCCCAGCTGCTGTTTGCCATTCTTTTTGTGGGTCACTTGATGTCATTCTACAGTTGTTGAGTGGCATTCTAATGAGTTGACGGTCATCTCGGTCAGTAGACAGTCGTTTTCGCCCTCTGCCAGTTTGTTGTCCCCAATGTCTGTTGAAAATTAGAATATTACTTAAGACCAATACAAAAACAGGATTTTTAGAAATGTTGGCCAACTGAAAAGTATGAACATGAACAGTATGAGCATGTACAGCACTCAATACTTAGTTGGGGCTCCTTTTGCCTGAAATACTGCAGCAATGCAGCGTGGCATGGAGTAGATCAGTCTGTGGCACTGCTCAGGTGTTATGAGAGCACAGGTTGCTCTGAAAGTGGCCTACAGCTCCTCTGCATTGTTGGGTCTGGCGTATTGCATCTTCCTCTTCACAATACCCCATAGATTTTCCATAGGGTTAAGGTCAGGCGAGTTTGCTGGACAATTAAGAACAGGGATACCATGGTCCTTAAACCAGGTACTGGTAGCTTTGGCACTGTGTGCAGGTGCCAAGTCCTGTTGGAAAATGAAATCTGCATCTCCATAAAGTTGGTCAGCAGCAGGAAGCATGAAGTGCTCTAAAACTTCCTGGTAGACGGCTGGGTTGACCTTGGACCTCAGAAAACACAGTGGACCAACACCAGCAGATGACATGGCACCCCAAACCATCACCGACTGTGGAAACTTTACACTGGACTTCAAGCAACGTGGATTCTGTGCCTCTCCTCTCTTCCTCCAGACTCTAGGACCTTGATTTCCAAAGGAAATGCAAAATTTACTTTCATCAGAGAACATAACTTTGGACCACTCAGCAGCAGTCCAGTCCTTTTTGTCTTTAGCCCAGGCGAGATGCTTCTGACGCTGTGTCTTGTTCAAGAGTGGCTTGACACAAGGAATGCGACAGCTGAAACCCATGTCTTGCATACGTCTGTGCGTGGTGGTTC
>JACXGI010021135.1:0-10494 GCA_016801175.1 Esox masquinongy | reverse complement strand
CCCCCGACCCACCCGACCCCCCCCACCCAAAGAGGCCCCACCCCCTACTCTGGCATGCTTCAGTTAGAACCATTATCTTCCTGCTCGCCATATTCCAAGGCCCAGCAGAATGACTCGGGAGGGTGTCCAGGTGCCCGGTGTGACACGCCTCGCGGTCCTGAGGTCACTGTCACAGTAGGACACCTATGGGAGTCTAAAGGAACTGCTTACCTACATAATGTTGGGAAAGAACATAGGCAATAGCTTAGAATGTGGTCAATATTTGTCCTGAGGGTGTTTTAATAAAGTGTGTGTGTGTGTGTGTGTGTGTGTGTGTGTGTGTGTGTGTGTGTGTGTGTGATCACAATGAGGCTTGATGGTTAGAATTAAAGTTATATAATAGCTCCAAAGGTGGTGAACAATTCAAGAAGTGATAGGAGCATAGTTATTACTTTACACATGATTATCCCCATAGTTTTCACACCTTTTAGGCCTACAAAACGCTTGGCTCAAACCAGATTGAGAAATCCTATTAAATGTCTAAATTTCATTGGTGAAACTCATGGTGGTCCCAATGTCTGCTTTACAGTAAAATAACCACAACTCGCGTGAACCATAGACAATGCCTAGCTGTTCATATCATCCACGAGCAGAATATTATGATCACTTCGGCCTCAAAATAAATGGTGTTTTGTCGCCACCCGCTGGTCATTTTGAACATCTTAGCCGCCATTTTCTATGTATTTGACCGGAATTAAGGAATGACCCGACAGTGTAAATGAGGTCTTGTCCAAAGAAAGCGAGTTTAAATGTTTAATCAATTAATTAAGAAAAACTATTAAAACACATCAAGATATTATTTACACGGTCATTGCAATGTTTATATGTGCGCAGCCTCCTGTGTGAACGCAGCCGATCAGACTGACATCATGAGGTGAGTTTGTACATAATCTAACTATCTGATTCAGCGTGATCAGATGACAGTCCAAGCATGGTTTGAATTGTTTGCTTATTTCCGCAGCGTTGGGGAAACTACTTTGAAAATATCCTGTAGTTTACCAAGTAAACAATTACTTCAGATTCAATTTGGTAAACTAAACTAAAGCTACCCTTAGTACTGTATATTTAAAATGTATTTTAAGTAGTTCACTATCCAAGTTGACCTATTAAACACGGACACGATTTCAAGTGAGAATTAAGCAGGTTTGATGTCAAAAATAAAGTATTGCATATAATCCCATATTTTACTAACTGCGCAAGAAATTGTTGGCGTACTAGTACATAACTTATTGGGCCGGTGGTAACAATTAAAGCTAACTACTAAAAGCACTACCTTGATTAGAATTTAGTTAAACCACCACCAAGCTAACACAAAGTTTAATTATACGCAGTTCACGACTCCCCAAAACTGAGCTCTGACAACATTTTGATTTTCAAGTTCATTGCCTTTCTGTTGAGTTTGTATTTACTGGACAATTTACTGGAGGTATGCTATAGCTACTTTGTCATACTTTGTTAGTACCTTGTAAACACCTCCAGTAAATTGTCTCTCATAAAATATAGACTTTTGCATTAAAAAAACATTTTACTAATTTTCACTGCAGATTGTAGGCACTTTCTGAATAGCTTGAACTGCAACTAATGTAGGTACTGTAGATATTAGCTAATCTTTTGTTGTGGAACGTTACATGCTTACAAAAAAGTTAATTGCATTGAAACTCGCTAGGAAACAGCAAAAACAAGTCTTTCGTCAGCGAATGCATGTGTACAATCTTTCTGGCCTCTACTTACAATCCGGGGGTTTGAATTTGTTCTTTGCTATCAATTCATTGTTAAACATCTTTTTTCCCCAGGTAGCGGGCTAAGAAAACATGACGTCACCTGCATTCACTAAGTTAGAAAAAAAAATGTTCGTAGACTACCTAGGAAAAAAAAGATTTTTAACAGCTTAAAAAAGCTTACTTCATGCAGAAGTTAATATGGTTATAATTTCAGCAATAGAAACTAACAGTCAAGCGACCAGTGAAATTTTCAATTTTGGGAGGCCCCCACCAGGAGCTGTTCAGTTAATAACCACTGCTCCATCTTTCACAATGAAAACTCAAGCACCCCTACAGTTGAGTTCACAAAGAATATTCTCCAGCATTTGCATGTTTTCCAACAACACATTTCTGAATTATGTTAAATCCTCTCAAAAAATCCACAGAAAGAATCCAAGATAATGTCTGGAGTCAATCAATGATCAGTCAATCAATGAACATTCTAATTATAAAAGCCAATTCATTAAATATTTGTTTATTATTTCACGTGGCTTCCATTTTTTTTTTTTTTTTTGAGATCTTTCCAATCATGATGTTTGACGTACCCTGCCCAAAGCGGACACATTTCTCAACTGACACCTGCAATAACTTGCGCAGCATTGGGTAAAAGCAAGGGGACCTTTTGTTTTAATGTAATCTCAGTTTGGATATTTGGTTACAATAACACAGGAGACATTAGTTCAGTGCTCATTCATCGTCCGTTTACTTTACTCACTCATTGGGCTGACCTGAATTTACTCCGATTCTTGAGTTGTGTCTGTCAATGAACAGCAGGCAATAGCTAAAAGGACTTTGACATAAAAAAAACAAATGCAGAAAAGTTTGGATGAGTCAGTGGCGTTAGAACCTACCTTGACTAATTCCCTAAGCCAACTACTGTAGGGGAGAGCGGGGTCAGTTATCACACAGGTAAGTTGTCACACTGCTCATACCTCCAACACTAAAGGTGCTCTCTCAAAAATCAAATAGCTGCTTTGTGTGACTACAAGTTCTATGGTCAACTTCCTGTTCACAAGTGATCAAGATCACTCTATTCTGAGGTGAGCACAAGTTTCTTATTTTTCCCCTTCAAAAGTAAAGATTTGCCACTTTACATTTTATGCAAGAAAACCTTGTTAGGTCTGAATGTAGAAAATTATAATTTTGCACTAAGTAGAGGAGACAATAACGTCTTTTGATACTTTATCTGCAGTCCTATGTTGAGCTAAATTTGAGATTTAGCCAACATTAACACACGTCAGTTTGGGGCAAGTTGTCTCAATGACCTTGGGGCAAGTTCACGTGACAACTTGCCCTGGTATAAAGACACATAGAACATGCTCAGAAAACAATGTAATACTTTTTAATCATCTCTGATAATATTAAATGTTACTGTAAATTGATTATTATATATACGTATAGTTTAAAGCAGCTGACATATCCCTGGACTAGCCTACACAAGACAGGCTCTGGCGTGTCTGTGTGTGTCTCTACTAACACACTACTTGCCTACTGTATGAGACAGTATATCCACGCATACACTAGTTCATACAGTGTCATTAATTTAGTGTGGTGTTATGAATTGCATTGTGGAAACAAGTATAGTAGACAGAGAGGAGGGCATAATAAGCCTGTAATGAATATGCAATTGCAATGAGGAAATGTGTTTTGGAAAGAAGAAAGGAAGGAAGGAATGAAAAAAGAGGGGAAGGAAAGATTGTAAGAAATTATGAAAGACAGATAAAGACAGCACACCACCTGACAATGTTAAAGGCCATGAGGCAGGTGAAGTTGCAGTTGCTATGCCAGCATTATTGTTTTGATTGACAGGCATGATTGTTTTCATTTTGAGTTCTTTAATGAAGTTGAATTTGGTTTGAATTTGAAATCAATATTCACAATGAATTAGTTGTGTTCTTATTTGTTGATAATCCAATGTGACAACTTATCCTACATAGTGACAACTTACCCACTGGCGGGGCAAATTGTCACAAGTGCACACTCTATTTAACGGTCTACAACTCCATACTGAAATAAGATATGAGGTAATGAATAGAAAATATGTGCCCAAGACTTCCTTCTTTCATTTGGAATGTCATTTATAGCATTGTGATGTATTGTGCCCTGTAAATGTTACACAGTGTGAAAAGTGTGACAACATACCCCGCTCTCCCCTACAATAATTTTCCACTCGAATTGGCGCAGGCTATGTAGCCTACCTTATAGACCGCAGTTAGTGTTCTATCATTTTATTTCAGATGTGTGATAATAAAACAGTATTTTAAGTTTCCTAGTAACCTAAAAATCATACAGAACTGCATGACATTTCAGGATGTTAAGTGTTCATGAATCACGGATTTAAGAAACGCACTTTCACGGTAAGCCTGCAGTAATTATGCAATAAAATACATTAGGTCTTTAAATTCAAGAGCCGTAACTTGTGATTATTGACATAAGAAACGTATTTGTGCACCTAAATTAAATCCAACATTTTTGGAAAATGTTTCTCACAAGATTAGCCAAATTCACGTATTCACCGGCAAGACACCATCACGAGACTCAACCCAATTACCAAACCCAAATCTCACTTCAGGCAGAAACACCCAAATGTAAGCAGTTACAAATGTAAGCAATTCCAAAGCCAGCACCCTCCCCTGAGATTCAACAGTAAAATGTCTAACAGGAGACCTAAGCGGTAGCAGTTTACGCAATAGAATCCAGCACAAAGATCACAACAAGCGTGGGGGAAGAAAAACAAATCACCGGTTTTGGAAATATTACACTGGTCCAAAGTCAGATTAACATACTCATTAACATAGCCCCCGTTACCTAGCTACAAGAGAAAATAGCAAGCTCGACATGCGAAGCATCTTCATTATGCTAGAGAGAAGCTAGTATATTATACATCTAATTTTTTTTTTAAAGAGGCCTTGTTATTTTTTCATCAACATTGACTTTCTGCAAGGATGGTGGTATACATAGTTTTCAGTCACGTGATTGCCATGACAGCCAGGCGGCCAAAACATTAAAACATGACGGCTAACATTGGGAATTATATGGAGCTAGTGCACAAGCCGGTCAAATGTTCAACTTCACAGCCCATGAGTGTTTAGATGACCTCACAAAACATGAAAAAGAAAAGGCATGCAAACAAACTGCAAGTCTTAGGCACTCTTAGACCCATATACAGCACCCGCGGCGTAATTTACATCGTTAAAAACGGTGACATCCACGCCGGAGCTGAACTTTGGGGATGTGTACATAGTTATACCTTGTGGAGAATCCAGCCCCTTACACTGCTACCAAAAAGAAAGCGTACAAAAGTACAGACAGCTGTCTGAACATTAGATCAGGGTGGTTCAAAAACGCAATTGTTTGGGAGGTGAGGAAATTCTTCATTGTCAAAGCGGAGTTCTAATTTATCTAATTTATCTTGTCAGTGTAGCTTAGTGCAGCCAGTATAACAGAATCTTGTGACAAATGTACTGGTTATAATATACACGGTTTCTCAATGTCAGGTAAACCATTCCTACTGTTTAAATGACCCACCATTGACAGCCTGGGTTGCTGTGGAGATGGGATTGGTGCGATTTTCTCCTGTATGAACTTTTATCAATTTAGTTGATGACACCATTTAAAAAGAGTGTTTTAGCTAACCTCATTAACATTTCCCTTTTTCCGTAAAATCGCGCGAAAAGTATCAGTTGTGGTTGAACAGTTCGGGAGACGGTACGGGGAAGGGGAGAGCATGGTGGATGGAGACAGAACTAGTTATTGGTGCAGGGGGGATTTTCGGATAGGTGTGTGTGTTAGTGTCGTGTTTGTTAGTATCATGTACTTAAACATTCAATCAACCGTCATAAAAGAAAATGGGAGCACAAGTCCCGACTAGTGTTTACAGTCAATCAAGGGGAATACACATGGTTTCTTGCTGAGTATACCACATTTATTACTTCGAACTGATTAATAGAAAGAGTGGGGGCAAGGCCACTCGCGTCGACACCGTCTTTAAGAAAACGGTAGTAGTAGTAGTAGGAGAAAACAAAAACGGCGGGAGGAAAGCAGCCAATGGCAACATTAATAAACCCGTTCCAAGAAAGACGGTAAGTATACGTTCCGAAGACGGCAAACAGGGGCCCGTTTTGTACAGATGTACACTCTAAAATTATACAATGACCAAGGTTAAACGTAACAATTATTTCCGCTTCCGGCTCTCCCCACACACGCACGCAGACACACACACACACACACTCGCTGCCCAACAGATGAAATAAACACAAGGTCATCTCGAACATTCGGTTGAGTTCTCTTTTTATAACAGAAGATGGAAGCATAGGAGACACACTTCTTGGAAAGGGAGCGATGACTGTAGCCACGACGAAGAATATCCACTGAGGAGACCCTCTCTGCGCCCTGATTGGATGATTTATTCTTCCCACAGAAGGGGGGGGGGGGGTTTACAAAGAAAAGAGCCAAGCGGCCCATGCCTTGACTTCCGGGCACCAATAGTAGCCAACACTAAAAATTTCCACTAGAATTTTGCGTGACAAGAATTACAGACTTGCTCTCAGACTGTGAAAACAGATGACTCTGAAAAAAGAAAAAAAGAAAGCATTCGACAAAAAAAAAACATGTAGTGGAATGGGGGCGGGCAAAAAACAGATTCACCTAAGGATGCTATGCATTTAAGTTGTAGTCCTATGAATAATTGTTTCTTTTTCTTTTACTACAAGTTCGAAGTAAGTCTTTTAAAGTCAAAAGAAATCAAGAAAGTCTTCATTTAGTTTTTTTTTGTCCTTGGTTAATTTCCCACCCCCATTTAGAATTTCTTCAAAGATCTGAACGTGATGGGGGTGGAAGGGGAAAGGGCGGGGGGCATTGTAGTCTCTTGCCCAAAGCAGTGACTGTTACTTGACCCGTCCTTGGCGCTCCTGCGGGAGGTAAAAAAAAAATGAATTAAGAAAAGTTGTTTAGGAACTCACATGAAAACAACACAGATATTTCATAGATTGTTGCAGACGAAATGTTGATGTGTCCACTGGGCATGAATAAAAACTCTGCTGCCTATGGCTGTTTATTCTCTACGTTAGATTTCTTTTCTCCACGTCTGCTGCCACTAATGGTGCAACAAGCCAAGGATATTTCCCTGCCGACCCATCCGAAAACTACCATTGAGAGGTATGCCTCGGCAGAAAGAGATGAACAATTTCAACTAAATTAAATTATCAAAAAATAAAATTACAAATATGAAAAGCTAGATTGTCAACTAAAACTAAAAAACTGGTCATTTATAGGTTATAAATGAAAATGTTTCACCCATCGATGCACCCATCATGACATGATTCGCAGCACACTGGCAAAATCTGTAAATACTAACTGGCGAATTTCAGTGAATGGACACACTTCAATCAGGCTATTTCAGTGCAGGCCTCTCCATCCGTTCCGCCTTTAAATTTTGGAACACCTTTTACCCTGCAAGCTAACTTGCAGCAAAAAAGATCTGTAAAACTTAGTATTGTGAAGTGATAAATATCCTCTTAAAAATACCATAAACAGTGAGCAGCACTATTGCTGCAACCAAAATCTGCCATCAAGTTTTTATTTTAAATCAGAAAATCTACAATATAGATTTTAGCCCACCCCTAGTCATCTTTGATAGGATGCAGGTGACATTTGTTTTTCCTCCCCTACCCATTTTGTGATGGATAATTCTAGATTGTCGCCTTATTGCAATGACAGCAAGTGCAAATTACACTGCTCAAAAAATTAAGGGAACACTTAAATCACACATCAGGTCTCGATGAATGAAATATATTTAAGATCAACATCTTTACTGTACATTGTGTAATTCGTTGAGAACAAAATGACGTAACAGTCAATGGAAACCAAAATCAACCGACTGAGGCCTGGATTCAAATTCACACTGAAAATCAAAGTAAACAATTGAAATCACAGGTTGTACAAACCTGCGTGAATTTCATCACGGCAACTCATAATGAGACTCAGTAGTGTAAATGGCCCCAACGTGCCTGTATGCACTCCCAACAACGTCTGGGCATGCTCCCGATGAGCCTGCAGATGGTGTCCTGGGGGGGGGGGATCTCCTCCCAGACCTGGATCAGGGCATCAGTGAGTTCCTGGACAGTCTGTGGCGCTACTTGGCAGCGTCGGATGCACTGATATATAATGTCCCAGAGGTTCTCAATTGGATTCAGGTCTGGGGAACGTGAGGGCCAGTCAATGGCATTAATGCCTTCGTCATCCACGAACTGCATACAAACTCTGGCCACATGAAGCCAGGCACTGTCCTGCACCAGGAGGAACCCAGGGCCCACTGCACCATCATAAGAACTGATGATGGGTCTGACAATTTCATCCAAGTACGTAACAGCAGTCAGGGTACCGTTGGCTAGTATGTGGAGGTCTGCGCGACCCTACAAGGATATGCCTCCCCAGACCATCACTGACCCACCACCAAACCGATCATGCTGGATGATGTTGCAGGCAGCATAATGTTCACCACAGCGTCTCCAGACTCTTTCACGTCTGTCACATGTGCTGAGTGTGAACCGGCTCTCATCTGTGAAGAGAACAGGGCACCAACGGCAAACCTGACAATTCTGGTGTTCTCTTGCAAATGTCAAACAAGCTGCACAGTGCTGGACTGTGAGCACAGGTCCCACTAAAGGAATTCGGGCCCTCATGAAGTCTGTTTCTGACAGTTTGGTCAGAAACATGCACACCAGTAGCCCGCTGGAGGTCATTTTGTAGGGCTCTGGCAGTAGTACTCCTGTTCCTCCTCACACAAAGGAGCAGATACCGGTCCTGCTGCTGGGTTGATGCCCTTCTACGGCCCTGTCCAGCTCTCCTCGTGTAACGGCCCGTCTCCTGGTATCTCCTCCATGCTCTTGAGACTGTACTGAGAGACACAGCAAACCTTCTTGCAACGGCATGTATGGATGTGCCATCCTGGAGGAGCTGGACTACCTGTGCAACCTGAATGGGCTGCAGGTACCGCCTCATGCTACCAGTAGTGACAAGGACACCAGCAAAACATGAGAAGAATCAGTCAGGAAGGATAAGGAGAGAGCAGTTGTCTGTGGCCACCACCTGCAAAACCATTCCCTTTTTGGGGATTGTCTTGCTCTTGCCTCTCCAGTGCACCTGTTGTCACTTTAATTTGCACCAAAACAGGTGACATTGATTCACAATTGCTTTTGCTTCCTAACTGGAAAGATTGATATCCCTGATGTATAACTGACTTGGTGTTGTACTGTGATGATTACATGTTCCCTACATTTTTTTTGAAGAGTGTAGTTCAAGGAAACACTGCCAAGAAAGAGAGCTGTTCTGGTAATACTCAGATTTCTGAACAGTAGAAAGCCTAAAAATATCTAAATTTCGATCAACTGAAAGAAAGGGATCTCTAACCTAAGTGAAACATGTCCTTTGAATCTGTAAAACAAGTGTTTTAGATGCTAGACTCGAATTTAAAGCTTTTGCAACGGTTAGCCACTAGCATATACAGAGAGGGAAAAAAGTATTTGATACCCTGCTGATTTTGTACGTTTGCCCACTGAAATGATCAGTCTATAATTTTAATGGTAGGTTTATTTGAACAGTGAGAGAGAACAACAAAAAAATCCAGAAAAACATGTCAAAAATGTTATAAATTGATTTGCATTTTAATGAGTGAAATAAGTATTTGATCCCCTCTCAATCAGAAAGATTTCTGGCTCCCAGGTGTCTTTTATACAGGTAACGAGCTGAGATTAGGAGCACACTCTTAAAAGGAGTGCACCTAATCTCAGCTTGTTACCTGTATAAAAGACACCTGTCCACAGAAGCAATCAATCCGATTCCAAACTCTCCACCATGGCCAAGCCCAAAGAGCTGTCCAAGAATGTCAGGGACAAGATTGTAGACCTACACAAAGCTGGAATGGGCTACAAGACCATGAGAAGGTGACAACAGTTGGTGCGATTATTCGCAAATGGAAGAAAAACAAAAGAACTGTGAATCTCCCTCGGTCTGGGGCTCCATGCAAGATCTCACCTCAGGGAGTTGCAATCATCATGAGAACGGTGAGGAATCAGCCCAGAACTACACGGGAGGATCTTGTCAATGATCTCAAAGCTGCTGAGACCATAGTCACCAAGAAAACAATTAGTAACACACTACGCTGTGAAGGACTGAAATCCTGCAGCGCCTGCAAGGGCCCCCTGCTCAAGAAAGCACATGTACAGGCCCATCTGAAGTTTGCCAATGAACATCTGAATGATTCAGAGGAGAACTGGGTGAAAGTGTTGTGGTCAGATGAGACCAAAATCGAGTTCTTTGGCATCAACTCAACTCGCCGTGTTTGGAGGAGGAATGCTGCCTATGACCCCAAGAACACCACCCCCACCGTCAAACATGGAGGTGGAAACATTATGCTTTGGGGGTGTTTTTCTGCTAAAGGGACAGGACAACTTCACCGCATCAAAGGGACGATGGATGGGGCCATGTACCATCAAGTCTTGGGTGAGAACCTCCTTCCCTCAGCCAGGGCATTGAAAATGGGTCGTGGATGGGTATTCCAGCATGACAATGACCCAAAACACATGGCCAAGGCAACAAAGGAGTGGCTCAAGAAGAAGCACATTAAGGTCCTGGAGTGGCCTAGCCAGTCTCCAGACCTTAATCCCATAGAAAATCTGTGGAGGGAGCTGAAGGT
>JACXGI010021134.1:0-10492 GCA_016801175.1 Esox masquinongy | reverse complement strand
ACTGTCTTCAGTGTGTAACGTCCAGTGAATAACATGACTGTCTTCAGTGTGTAACGTCCAGTGAATAACATGACTGTCTTGAGTGTGTAACGTCCAGTGAATAACATGACTGTCTTCAGTGTGTAACGTCCAGTGAATAACATGACTGTCTTCTGTGTGTAACGTCCAGTGAATAACATGACTGTCTTCAGTGTGTAACGTCCAGTGAATAACATGACTGTCTTCAGTGTGTAACGTCCAGTGAATAACATGACTGTCTTCAGTGTGTAACGTCCAGTGAATAACATGACTGTCTTCAGTGTATAACGTCCAGTGAATAACATGACTGTCTTCAGTGGATGGTTTCTAAATATGACATAAACAAATACATGTATAGAAAAATAAGTAAGTAAATGAATTTCTTGAATTTGCATTGTATAGGGGTATGCTATTCATATGACAACACTTGAAACTAGTGAACTGAACTGTGTTGATCAAGAAAATCGATCCAAATTCAGGATTCAACACTGAGAACACAAAGACAGGGGATCCCCCAAAACAGTGAAAGAGTACATTGACAAGCATTCGGAAGGAAATGACCAACAGTTGGTTTTCTAAGGGACAAATAGGTCAAACAGTCTCTAATTATCCTTCCATCCAAGACGGGGAGTATCTTCTCCTTTTTTCTCTCTTTCTCTCTGAGCGAGGGAGCAGCACCGTTCCAACTCACCAAGCAGCCGTCTCCTCTGACCTAGTTCTGACCAGGACCCAGGGAAGCCTCACCCAGTACTACACACACACACACACACACACACACACAAACCATAGTAACTAGCTTCTGAAACCACAAAGTCATAAACCCTGACTATTTCTACAATTCATCTCCTTAAAATGTGATGTTAAATCTAACCCTAACCTTATACCAGGAATCAGCATTTAAAAAAATAAATAAAATAAATAACATGATCCTCATCCATGTTTCTGTAGAAAAGCTGAGGGATGGTTCAGGAGAATTTTAACATTTAACAGCTAAGTAATTCAGCAGACAGACCTCATCCAGAGGAACTTACAGTTAGGAAGGCAAATATTTTCTGTTTTTTTACCCTTATTTTACCAGGTAAGTATGACTGAGAACACATTCTCATTTCTCATTTTAGAATGTTTTCTCACTTTTTGGTACTAGCCCCATGTGGAGGTCAAACCAACCTTGGCATCCCAAGGGAATGCTCTGCAACTCAGTTTCACCAGACCCCATCGGGTTTCATGTAACCACTCTGAAATTCAAAGAGTTATGGATGCAAAGACTGACCATCCATGGTGTCACAGTTATAGTCAGAAGAATGTGTTCAGGCTGTCAAATGTTTGCATGAATTTACTTTGCTTACAAACATTGGAGTAAAAAAAGCTGACATTGTGGGTTCTTAATGGGTACAGCAGTTTAACTAAACTTGTGAGGCATTCATAAGTTATACTCTTCAAGATTCAGTGGATTAATATATTTAATGTACAGGTACAAAAATGTATGTAGAAACTCCAGATGACCCATTTAACCCTAACTACACTGTTAACCTCATGCCTAACCTTAAAATTAGGTTGGGCCAGAAAGCTCATTTTTGTTTCCAGGATTGAAGTTGTTGCTGTGGAATTAGATTTTGTGGCTCTGGGCTCTAACTTTGGGGCTGTGGGCTCTAACTTTGTTTCTGTGGGCTTTACCTTTGTGGCGTGGGCTCTTAATTTGGGGCTGTGGGATCAGACTGTGTGTCTGTGGAATCAGGCTATGTGGCATGGCCTCTAACTTTGGAGCTGCGGCCTCTAACTTTGGGCTGTGGCCTCCAACAATGGGGCTGTGGGCTCTAACTTTGAGGCTGTGGCCTCTAACTTTGGAGCTGCGGCCTCTAAATTTAGGGCTGTGGGATCTAACTTTAGGGCTGCGGGCTCTGCCATTAGGGCTGTGGGCTCTAACTTTGTACACAAAGATACACACATTTAAGCATGAATATATTAAGTTCATTTTTAAAACACTGTGACACACCATTATAATTTCAGTAGCTTTAAACTATTTTTGAATGTGTTTTTTCCTGTACATTGTTCATAAAATGGCTTGCATTAACCCATAAGACTCTGACCAAAATCATGTTTACAAGACAAAAAGCTGCTGGTGGCTCAGATATTGTGTTGTTTTAGTGTGAGTCATTCACACATGTTGTTCCCCAGACAAACACACACACACACACATAGAAACACAGACAGAGACACACAGATACACGTCATAATGCACACACACACACACACACACACACATACGCAAACACATACAAACACAGATACACACACACAAACATATACACAGATACACACACACACACAGATACAGATACACACGAATACACACACAAACACACACACAGATACACACACACACACAGAGACACACACACAGACACAGCATCGGAGTATCAGTGTGATTCATCATCAGAGCCCACAGAGCACAATATGACCTTTCATTTCCTCAGATTCTAAATATCTGTTACAATTAGGTAAGTCCAACAGTATTGTGGTGTTACTGTCTTATTTTAATCATTTCCATGGCAATCCTCATCTCTTTAATTATAATGGAGTCTCCTGTTTGTAAAACAAAAAAACAAAAACAAATCCTGTATCCACATTTAAAATATAATGTTGTTAGTTACTACTGCGTATGAATGGAGGTCAGTGCCACAGAAGACAGAGAATTTGCAATTGTGCACTTTTGCTTGACTTCAGCCAGCTCTAAACAGCTGTGTTGGTGTTCTGCATGTCATTATTGCCCTTTGTGTTTCAAGACCTAAGCCAACAGTTTCCCCCTTCAGGGAACATTTTGGTACAATAATAATTGGATACATGCAGTCTGAGCAGGATGACGTCTATATTAGACATCTAACCAGGTGGGTCAATAATGACTTAATGACCACTGTTCATTAGGGGAAATTGGGAACTGAACAATTCCAAAGGTTGTGAGTTTATCCACGAAGAGATGTTTTACTTTGTACAAGCCTTTCCCAAACCGTAACCCTTACCTTAACCATACCCACATCTATGTCCAGAAGGCCTCGGCATCTTCTGGTCTCCTCCTTCACTTCACATTGACTTTAATTTCAATTCAGCCAGATGCTTATCTGCCCGGGAAAAACTTCAAATGCTGACGGGACTCCGTCAGGTTTACCTTTCTCCGTGTCATTGTTCAACGTTTTCCCTCTCGTTTCAGCAGTTAGGAATCTGGAGGATGTTTGAAACACGTGCACACACACAAACACACACACATCACACACAAACAGTCACACGTCACGCACACATGACACGCACACACGGTGTAAATCAAAGGCCTGGTCGTTTGGCGGGAGGAGGACATCCTGGCTGTCTGTCACGCACAGATCTGTCTGTTCCTTTGAAGACAACCGCGCTGTGTTTGGAGCACAAGTGGAACCAGCCTCACAACTCTTTCACACACAGACACACATACACTAACAAGCACGGGATATTACACACTCCTAGAACGCACATTACCTGCACACGGAGACTAAAATTATTATTTTTTCTATATACTTTGAAACAACGATGAAGAGATAATGTCACACAGAACCTTACGAAACTAATATTTATGGCACAACTTTAGGTCACCGGAAACCTCTTCAGAAGTACCTCTTGCTTTGAGCCTAAATACTGGTGTGCTGTGGCATGAACGACCTTTCGGGAGTCAGATCAGTCTTATGATTAGCCAGTCCTGTTTGCATTCTGACTGTACTCCCGCCCACGCACCATGTAAATGAGCTGATATTGTAATACTGTGACCACTGTAGACAACGGTGGATTGGCAAACACGCGAACTATTCACTAACACACGAAATTAACGGCTATAAATTAGCAGATTGATGTGTATGTGTGTGCTATGAGTAGGCCAATTCAAAGACCACTGTGGAAATGATAATACTTATCCGATCAAAGCGTTCATCCAGTAAGACAAACATATTCAATACCTTATTTTTACGCATTTCCAATATAACAAATTAATAAATTATGTTTTTTATCTTCATTCCGTTGGAACGAGGATACGCGGGAATGAGTTACTCGATTGATCGATCAATTTCCTCATGCCATGACCCTGAGGGTGTGATATCTCTGTGGAACTCACATTTCCGCAAGAAACGTGAACAAGGGACGTCAGATGACAAGTTTGGTTTGGTTTAATACTTCTGAACCTGCTCCGGTGTCTTCTGTTGTTTTCTTGAAATGTTTGAACGCCTGGCCTAAAGAGTCGTAGGCCTACACGAGGATCTGTTAGCGCAAAACAGATTTATGGTCACACATTGAAAACGTGGTTCTCTCCCAGACGGCATGTAACTGCGTGAAGGCGGTGGCTTGAAGACAAGACTACATTAAGTTGCATGACGAAATGTAGACTCTGTCCTTGAACTGGTGTTCAATCTGTGGTCCGCGGACACTTAGTGCTTCTCGGTATTACACGAAGCGAAGGACATTTTGGGAGTAGTTTCTTATTCCAAAAATAATTATAGCTAGGAGTATTATTAGTAGGCTATAATTATAAGCAATGTTACTGACAATTGCAATTTGTTTAACATAATAGGCCTGCATTTGTTACTTACCATGATAACATTTACTACACTTGAGCTCCACTGAGTGTTTTTAATATTTAATAATTTTGTTACCTCACCAAGGACTTTACCAGACCTGAAAAAGGCTGGCAGTCTTCAAAGAGTTTTGGAAAGTGATTTGGTAGTCCCCAGAAAAGGTTGGGAACCGCTGAAAATGCTTCAGGCTCATTTATGTATATGGTGGTGAGTAGTGGGCTACAAAAAGTAAGCAGTCACTGGTAATAATCATATGAGTGGTCACTGCCGTGTAATGTGTGACTTCTTAAATGAGTGGACAATATAGTTAGGCTAATTGAATTACTTTGAGGGCATCATGGTTATAAGATTAACACAATACTTTCCTCTTCAGGTATCTACACTGCGTGTCAAGGACAGAAAATTATGAATGTACATTTTTTTCCTTATATAATACTGTGCATATATTATGAGATGTCCCTTTTACCCCTTCGAATTCTGTGAATTTCAAGTTACGTGTAAATATGAATACAATTGTAGCTCATCTAACGTAAGTTGAATTTCATAGAGAAAGATATTTTCATAGAGAAAGATATTATATAAAAGTTGAATTTCATAGAGAAATATATTAAAATGTTTGGAATAATAGAAAAACATTGCAATTACTTTTGGTAATTTACATTTATTCTGGATATTTTAATACATTTTATATGCTTAATCTGATTGTTTCATGTGACTTCAGCGAGTGTCCCTCACTAAAAAAATAAATCAGTAGGCTATAGCCTGTAGGCCATTACTTGCTTGGCTTAATTAATTATTATATAAACTTAATTTTTCACAGGATAACTGAGGCGGATAACTAACCATATACTTTCATAAATGTTCAAAGGGAGGCAATTCGATATATGTTCCGTATGTAACCGAATTGTGATCCATACATACAAATATGAACCTACAACCCATACGAACCATAGCAAATGCAAATATGGACTATGACAAAATGGAAGTCCTGTTTAGCCTAAACTGAGTTCTTTACTTTATTTGATGAATTGTCCTATTAGCGAAACAAATGCTAGATAATAATATCAGGAAACATGTTTTTGAAGTATTTACACACAGCACGGCCTGTTATTATTATTATGACAAATAAGTAGCATCTCTAAACAGCCATACAGGTTTTGTTAAATAGCCGGAATCTACATTGAAATGAATGTTCGAATATATAGTGTGCAATATTACTTTTCGAAGTCATATTTCGAAGTTTACAGCTGTTTCCTCAAATTCTCTTTTCATTTAATTTCCTTTTGGTATAGTGCTTTTGAAAAAAAGGAATAGGTAATTGCTGGAAAATCACCTCAGCTGTGCAAACAGTTATGTGCAAGAGCAATGTTTTTCTCTGCCATAAATAGAACACTTTAAAACAACTTCCTAAACGCTTCGTCCCTTCAAAAATACAACTTTACGCGGTTTTGTGGGTCACTGGACTCTCCAATAATACCAGCATAACATTGTTATAACATTCATTCAGACATGATAAACCCTATGCCAATAACAGCCCGATTTATCGACTAATTCACTTCTCCATTAGCCATACTAGATGTAAGGTTTGGAGTTTCAGTGTAAAATAATATGCATGCGCTGTACAGGCCTAACTGGTCAAAATACTTTGGCCACGCAGGCCTTCAGAGCCTCTGGTTTAAGGGTGTTTGTGTGGAAAATATCCTTATTGTTCAAATCCATGAAGGACACAACTGGATTTGATTTAGAAATAAGATCCATGCTTGCCGTTTTGCGAGATCTGGATCAATAAACAGGCTAGGTCACTCAAGAAGAAAATCACAATATGAAATGGTTAAGCTGTGCAAGGCAATTAACTCGACCCGTAGTGTCTGTCGCCTTTATACATAATTTACACAAATGAAACCTGAAACGCAGAGAACTTGGAGGATTGAGTAGAAATTAACGCAAATGTTAGTATTTGGACTTGTCATTTCAGAACCGAACAAAGAGTCTCTGATGCCACAGGGTAATATAGCCTGGGGTCCAAGCGGCTTTATGTTTTATAGTTGATGTTCGCCGTGTTTTTTAATGACTACGTGTAAAAGCACCTTTGCAGGCGGCACTTTGCATGTAATTAGTTTATTTTAGTCGTTGCTGCAGTACATTTAAGAAATCAAAATAAATAAAAAATATCAAATTTCGTGCAGGTTGAGCTACGTTCTCTGAAAGTCACGTATGTGACGTAGCGTGCCATGAACTAGACCATTCAGAATGATGTAATCTCACATAAACAGGTCGGTCACGACTTTTGTTCACAAAATGGGACAGTTTTCCGCGTGGCAAAAATAGGTTATGTTTGCACGTGCGTGGCTGTTGTATCACATTGTCAAAAATGGGCACTACTGCTGCCTATCGTGTGCATGGGTTATTACTGTAAGATGTTCAGAGGGCAGTCTAGACTTTGTGCTTCATTCCATACTACTTCTAAGGTGAAAATGAGGGTACCTATTGGCTATAATATTAGAGTTGCGTGGTGTACTTGGAAAGATGCGGTGCGCTTGGAGAGATGGAGCAGTCTGCTACACAGGTGTTCATTGTGTTCATTGTTCTGTTATTTGTGAGGCGCAGCGTAGCAGATAGTGTTGGTTCTCTATTCCACTGAGTTCTGAGTCTTTTTTGTACGTTTTATTTACCTCAAAAGTTGCAGCCTCTGGATAGAACAGACTGCGTAATTGTTTTTATAGCATTTGCGTAAAAGCGAGGCCTTCATTTTGCAATATTCTTTGGACAGTATAGAATAGACAAAGGAATCATATGAATGCAGTGATGACAGTAATTTCCATCCCGTCTGTTGCCTGTCAACTTTGACTAATGAAATAGGGAGGAGATGAGAACATGGCTTCTTGATGGTGACAACATTGTTATACGCGAGCTTCCTGATGCAACAACATGGTAACCGCGGGAAACGGACACGCTCACCTTTTGATCTGAGGACACTCCGAGGCGTCTTTTGCAAACTATTGGGGGTTTATGGTTCGAAGCTTCTCAGGCGTCAACCCAAATTGTGAAAAATGAAAACAATATTGAAACTGTATGTTGTTCTCCCTCCCGTACACTCCAGATAGCTTTCCAGTTTGCCAATTATTGGCGAGCGAACACCTTAAACCTATGCATCGATTGATACATCACGGAGCTGTAGGAAGAGTTGGGTTTTCACTTGGCGTCTCCCTGCATTTCCCGGTCCTATATCTGCTGGTCAGCTACACCGCTCCCGGTGTCTCCGCTGCGCTCGGCGAGCGCCCCGTAGCCTTTTCTTGGTTGAAATATGGCTTTCGGCTCTTGTCTGTTGGAGTTTGGACGGGTGCTGATTGTTCGGTAGGCACGTGACCTGATCTGATCAGAGAATTTTATTTGACATTTGGAACGTGGAGTTTTCTGTCTTGGCTGCATCGTGCGCGAGAATGTTTTGCGCGTATATATTGTCTTTTCTTCCTCCCCTCTCTCGCTAGCTAGCTCTCTTGTGCAACCGCTCCGCCTCCCCCTTTTCGCAACATTGACGCAACCTATAAATACTGGAACAAAAGAACAACTTCCTTGAAGCCTGCTGAAACTGCACTTAATCGGGACAGGGATCCTTGTTGCCAAATGGATGGAAATATCGAGCTGGGGATATAATTATGTAGGCCTATATATCTTGCAGCGAGTTGAGCTGTGTCACCCCACTAGAACACTTGTCTCCGAGGCGCATAGTAAGTGTCAGTAACCATTCGTACTCTTTCAACTTTTTGCTTTTGATTCCGAGATTGTTCTCGATCTCGCCAGTTGCACTCCCTTGATGGACTTCGATGCCTAAGAGAAATGATTATTTCGCTAGACTACAGGTTTGTTTGCGATTTTTTTCTTGTGAATTGTGACACAAAGTGCCATCAGCTTCATGTTTGAATGATTATGATCGGCGCTTCAATAAAACCAAGTTGATACATTTTGTTTTGAGTTGGGAACAAATTTGCCATTAACTAATCTCTTTAAGTGGATAACACTGGTGACATTGTCTTGGGTAGTCTACACATATTTCTGACATCAGTGGCCGAAATAGTATGGACTCGTTCTAGACCTTATTCTTTAGCTTATTGTAGGCTACATATTTGGCATTCATGCTTTTAATTTTTGTTTCTTTTAGAATCAACGTAATATCATTGTTGCCAAATGCTATAATGGCGAGGAGCCGGTTTCATGGGAAAGCCTACTCGATGGATAATCAACATGCCACAACTCCATAGCCTATTAATTTTTACTACTTGTCATTTTATACATACTACCACGTTTCTATCGGGCATTTAAACATTGTTCCGTTTTTTAATCCACCACTTGTGCAGAAAAACATATTTTGACCCATTGCTTTGTCGCGCCTAGCTTTTCACTGTCGGAACAAAGGACTGGGGATAGTCGGCTCGGTAGAGAGCGTCAGTGGAAAGCAGGCGGGCTGTTTACAATAATAACACTACCCCGGTGACGTCACCTAAATGACAGCAGCCTCCGCCAGAGGTAAAGCTGCTTAACCATAAGCAACACGCTATATTTGGAAAATGGTTACATCATCGGGGTACAGCAGTCGTAGGGCGGGACTTCCGCAGGAGTTCAAGAGCCCTTCGGATTTCAGACCGCCAAAGTGTGAGAGTACATTGAAGGGGTTTTGTATATATCCTATGAAAAGTGTTAACGACATTTTTAACAATATTTTTCAATCAGTTGTATAGTTTTTGCAGTTCTTGTTCACACCATGGAGCACATACTTCACAGATTATGTATTTTTCCAGGCTATAAGGAAGTCATGTCATAGCCTAGGGCTACTACGAAATGTCTGTTATTCACTAGGGACTGCAGTGTTTGCATCAACATATGTCCTTCCACAAACAGGCTCTTAAAATAAAGTCCTGGAAGACTGCTACAGTTCTAGTTTTAGCATTTACCTGGTAGTTCATTAAACTGGCCAGGTGTATGAATCAGCCCCTGGTTAGAGGGAGACGACGAATACAGGAAGTGTTTCGGCCCCCCGGGTCCAGTTTTGAATGGCCCTGGTCTATGAAGTTGGTAATAAGTTGTATGATAACCTGTAGCTGTTTTCTTTATGGTTTAAACAAGTGCCGGGCTGAAGTTGGTCAGCAGTTGTTGGGCTTTCTTGCATGCTGCCTGTGTATAGTGTCTAATGAAGTTTGTATTCCTGGCATTTTGGACAGTGCTGTGTGTGTGTGTGTGTGTGTGGGTGTTAGACTGGACTGTGACAGACATTGGCTGTTTGTGCAGAAAGTCGTCCACTGGCCAAGCATGTGAAATCATTTAGCATATACAAAAAGGTCTGTTTTCCTTACTAGACTATATGAATGTCTATTTGTCACTAGCTGCTATTTCAACTAGTGTGTCTGTTATGATTATGTAGGGAAGGTGCTGAACTTTGCACATCTGTGTCCAGTCCACAGTGGCGTGTGTGAGAATGTGTGAGAGAGAAAGGGGTGGAGAGAAAGAGGAGGAAGTGCACTCAGGGCTAGTGTGACCGGTGCATTGGCTTTGCGCTACAATGGGTTCAGAGGTCGATGTTGCGTTTTCAGGGTGACCTGGTAGCAACTATTAGCCATTGATGAACGTGATGTTGCACAAGTGTGCGGGTTGCCCCCCACCCCAAGGGCAGGCGGCCCCCCCATGCCCTGTTGACAGGAGTACAAGGGGGGCAGCTGCTGCCGATGTCTTTTGGAGTTAGGGGGACGGGCTCCTGGAAGGGGCAGGGGCCCCTTCCAGGAACTCTCTGGGAGAAGGCCCTAAAGGTCATTTATTACAGGGACACTCCTGCTCCCTGATGTTATGTCATTTATTACAGGGACACTCCTGCTCCCTGATGTTATGTCATTTATTAC
>JACXGI010021133.1:0-10577 GCA_016801175.1 Esox masquinongy | reverse complement strand
TCCTCTGTGTTCCGTCTGCACTCTACCTCCTCTGTGTTCCGTCTGCACTCTACCTCCTCTGTGTTCCGTCTGCACTCTACCTCCTCTGTGTTCCGTCTGCACTCTACCTCCTCTGTGTTCCGTCTGCACTCTACCTCCTCTGTGTTCCGTCTGCACTCTACCTCCTCTGTGTTCCCTCTGCACTCTACTTCCTCTGTGTTCCCTCTGCACTCTACTTCCTCTGTGTTCCCTCTGCACTCTACTTCCTCTGTGTTCCCTCTGCACTCTACTTCCTCTGTGTTCCCTCTGCACTCTACTTCCTCTGTGTTCCCTCTGCACTCTACCTCCTCTGTGTTCCGTCTACACTCTACTTCCTCTGTGTTCGCGCGTGCGTGCGTGCGTGCGCGCACACAAGCTGTAGGACAATGTTTTCCTCAACCAGCAAGCATGATTGGACAAATACACATGCATACCCACAGCCTTTCATACTACGGCTTTCTGGTGTCATATATTACAGCCTCTTGGACTAGACTAGGGCTTTCTGGTGTCTTTTTAATTTGACCTTTTCTGACACTTAGGCTGTAATTGCATATTTGATTTTACTCTCCATTTCCATATTTTCCATAGCCTAACAGTCAAAGAAAGTGGGCTATTGCATTATCCCATAAAACCTACCCATCACTACGGTACAAAAGGATCACTATTTAAGCAATTACTACACATTTACAGCGTAGTATTAATCGAGCGTACTACAAATTTGGCAAAGGTATTGCATATTGACATATGTCATATATGCTATACCCAGCATTTTAGCCCTAAAATACCCCAAACTCAGTTCAGTTATCCTGGTATTTCCATTAATTCCTCTTTTGAGCAATCAAATTAGAGATTTTCTAACCAGATCTGTGGTCTGTGTAAACAGCCATATGGTCAGCAGGTCACTTCCCTTATTTGCAAACAGATTGTGTTTACATTTCAGCTTTCACACAAGATTTATACACCTAGTTGCCAAAAAGTCTGCCTGTATGCAGAGCACCTTGCCAAGGAATACATTATAATACACCTATACTGTCAGCCAGGAATTGGGAACTGCAGATGAAGCGACAGGATTTATTATGTCTGATGACTTTGTGAGGCTACACGGTGCTAGGTGCTCCAAAATCTTGTTCAGTTTCCAAAAGCTGCTGATGCACAGGTTTGAACGACGAACTTCCCATATTCAATCTACATGTTCCAATAACAGCAAGACGGCTGTTCAGAATGAGAAGGAAGAACACACACTAGATGTTCACATACGTCCACCAACACCACCAGATCTCTAATTAGCTAGACCTCCGACTGTATTTCAGGCCTCACGCCTCACAACAGAATGACAGCTTTAACTGAAATTTACCGAATCTCGACTGAGATATACAGTGACATCTGGAGTGACTTGGAGCCTTTATCTTTACATCTTCAAAGGGAAGCATTTTGTTTACCATCAGCACTGTGTATCTGTGGATGGTGTGAATGCTACACGCGTGTGTGCGTGTGTGTGTGTGTGAATATTCACAAGGCTTCAGGGAGAATCCCCCTGTATTTCCTTTCTCTCATTTTCTTCGTTCTAAGTGAACTGGAAGGTTCCTGTTCTCTAATGGGCCACTCGTCCTTCACCCACTTTGCGTCTGTCATGTTGCCCCCCGGAGATGACACACCAGACCCCACACACTCACCACACACCAGACCCCACACACTCACCACACACCAGACCCCACACACTCACCACACACCAGACCCCACACACTCACCACACACCAGACCCCACACACTCACCACACACCAGACCCCACACACCAGACCACACACTCACCACACACCAGATCCCACACACTCACCACACACCAGACCCCACAGACTTACCACACACCAGACCCCACAGACTCACCACACACCAGACCCCACAGACTCACCACACACCGGACACTAGACACCACACACTAACCACAACCCGGACACCACACACTAACCACAACCCACACACCAGACACCACACACCAGACACCACTCACCAGACACCACACACTCAACACACACCAGACACCACTCACCAGACACCACACACTCAACACACACCAGACACCACACACTAGATCCCACACACTCACCACACACTAGATCCCACACACTGGACACCAGACACCACAGACCCCACACACCAGACCCCACACACCAGACCCCACACACCAGACCCCACACACCAGACCCCACACACCAGACACCACACACTAGATCCCACACACTAGATCCCACACACCAGACACCACACACTAGATCCCACACACTGGACACCAGACACCACACACTCACCACACACTAACCACAACCCACACACTAGACACCACACACTAGACACCACACACCACTCACCAGACACCAGACACCAGAAACCACGCACCAGACACCAGATACCAGACACCACACACTCAACACACACTCAACATACACACAATTGTGTCTTGGACTCATGCGATGGAAAACTTGCACATGTAATATAGGGTGGTCAAATATCTCCTGATTTAACGTCTGTGTATTGCTCTGTCTTCCCCTCCCCTATTTCCCTCCAGTATTGCTATGGCGACCAAGGAGAACATGACATCCCAGAGAGGGCTGTTGAAGTCCATACAGAGCAGGGTCAACACCCTGGCCAGTATCCTTTACGACACCCAGTAAACCTTATGCTGATTGGAGATTCTCTTTATAATATACCTTTTAGTACAGAACTAGGCTTAATCTGTGTCTGTGAAGTTTGTCCTATTTTCATGTTTATGTGAGACAGAACAATTTCACAAATGTATTTTCATTTGCCTTTAATTCAGCCAATACATTCCTCAGATTTTATTAGATGTCTGTTAAAGCTATTTAGGTGATATGTTCATTGAAGGCAGATCACAAGTGAGTTCATAGGAAGTATATCCTGCTGGAATTGGGTTTCACAGTGACGCTGGCTTATGAAAATAATGTCATAGACCCAACTGGATACAACCTCCTAAGCCTGTTACCCAGTCAGCATTTATCCCCCAAAAATCAATTTCTCTATTGGCTTTTTGACAAATTAACCATTGCAGAGTTGGCCTATTTGTGCCTACAAAAATACATAATTAATGTTACCCTATCTTTTCACATTGTACTGACCTGAACCTTATCTAAAACCAGAACTATTAGACGGGGTTCCCACTCTGTTACGTCCCTTAACCTTCCACTCCTTTCAGATCGTTTCCCAGCCATTAACAACCTCATCCAGCGAATCAACCTGCGGAAGAGGTGGGACTCTCTGATTCTGGGCGGAGTGATCGGAATTTGTACCATCCTTCTGCTGCTCTACGCCTTCCACTGATGACAGACAGCCTGGCTGACCAAGTGTTTCACTGCGTTGATGGCATCGGAATCTGAACTCTGAAGGACGGGCTTAATTGATTGGAGGCTGCTGAGCAGACAGATGAACAGACACCTGCTTTGTCCAGTTGGATAAGAGAATTGATGGAGGCCAGCAGGGAATACCTAATTTGTATTTAGCAGTGGGAGGGGAGGAAGAGGTGCGGTGTTTGGGAGGATGTTGAGAAAGAGAAGTATCTTTTCCTTTTTGTTTTTTCTTCCTTTTTTTCCTAAGTAATGTTCTGTTCAACTACAACTCTGGTTAAGGGAATGGAGACCAAATGTACTAATAGGACTAGATTTTAAAGAATTCTGTATATATAACACTTCCTTCCGAGAAGATCTTGAGGGCTCTGAAGACGGCGGAAACTGAATAGAGACTGTTTGCTGTCAGTGTTGTTGATTTCTGAGATTGAAGGATTTTTAGTTGAATGGTCCTTTTTTAGTGACAGGAGATTCATTATCATTATGGGCTGTACAATGTGCATTATTAATAAATTATTCATATACATTATGTACATGTACAAGGTGTGTGATACTAGGCACTAAATGTTTTGTTTTTAATATGCCTTATTTGAGCTTTGACATGTATTGAGCAGTGGTTGTCGTTGAAGTCCATTGACCATTGTACTGATTGGATGACTTCACTGGCATTGTACTACTTATAACAGTGGCCACATACAGGCTTGTTGTCAAACCAAATCTATGACAGTCTTTCACTTCCTTCCACCTACATCCTATTAGATCCTCAGTTGGCCTGCATTTGTCAATTATTCGGGGTGGTGCATATGAAATCATTTTCAATATAATTATTTTGGGCTGTGTGGTCAATTTGCAGTGTACAAATTTGTTTTCACAATTTAGTTCCTGTCTCACCAACATCCGCTCAGAAATTGGCCTGCGGCTGAATGTTATTGGTTACTGCTGTAGATTCTAAAATATTCTTCTGCTTAAGACACTTGATATGCCATTTAACTGACACTTATCTGAAGCACCCATAGTAACTTAAAACTTTCCACTTACCAACTGAGCTACACAGGTTCACTTGAAATTCAGAGACCTTTAAGTGGTCACCATTATGTCCTCTAATGATTCCAAATGATTGAGCACAAATTCTGTTACTCAACCCGACCTTAAGGTACGCAAACATCAGAGTTACACAAACTGCATGTCTTTAATTGATGTCAACAGTGAATTTGGGGTCAAAGTTGAGTTCCAAACACAGATATTCCAAGTATTAATTTGCCTGTGGCAGTACAAAGGGTTAGATCGCTCCCCTCCTGCTTCACCCTATCCAGTCTTCTGGAGACAATGAAATGGAGAATGAGGTCATGGAACCCCAGTCAGTAATTGAAGATGATAGAAGCCGAAAAGAGCTTTCTGAAAATGAAGTTGATTTTTGTGAAAGGGATGGGCGACGCTCTAAGCTAGGAACTAAGCA
Organism: Esox masquinongy; assembly: GCA_016801175.1. Taxonomy (NCBI): domain Eukaryota; kingdom Metazoa; phylum Chordata; class Actinopteri; order Esociformes; family Esocidae; genus Esox; species Esox masquinongy. The sequence continues at coordinate 5,746 of JACXGI010021133.1, read as the reverse complement.
ACAAAGGGTTTGGTTTTGGATGGAAGCCTTTATGTAATGCAGAGAACTGAGATAAATACCACTTTAAGTTTAAGAAGCTCTAGAAGCCCTACTGAATCAATTTTAACAAAGGAAAGCTCCTTGGCCAAACTCTCTGATCATTCTGGTTTATTCCCAGCAATTTCCCATCATGTTTATTCCTTTTGAAGCTTCACTCCCAAAGGATGAGGAGTTCTTGGCTAAATACATTATTGGACTAACTCTTAACAGCCCTTAAATGAATGTTAATTTCAAAGATGCTGGAGTTGGAAGCAGCTCTGTTTGGATGCTTGAAACACATCATGGTGGTGTCATTTACAGTGTCTTCCAGTGGTAGAGGGTACTCCTACTTTAATAGGGAGACCTGCAGGAGCTCAGACAATAATTCATTCTGACAGTATGAGATGACTCGACCCCACACACTCAGATCTCGATGTTGCTGAACTAGGTGTGTGTGTGCGTGTGTATGTTGTGACAGCCACATTGCAGAGGAGATTTTACTGCGGCCTATAGTGGGAAACTGCCCCCCCCTCTACAGGACAATGCCATCAGTCCTCTGTCTTTTCCAGAGCCGGACGCTGCGTTCTGAATAAATTGCCTAGTATCTCTGTCACGCCGTACATCGTACCGTTTATCATCTTTTAAATTCAGACTAGGATGTTTTGATCAAAAAGGTGAAAACGGATCATTTTCTCCGGTTTGAGGATCACTCGGGCCAAACTAAGTATGGTATTCTTTCGCGGTGATCCTACTTTTTGACAATATCCTCTGGAAATAAGTTTAACTAGCCAGTGCTAGCACAGATACTTCACACAGGATGGCATCTAGTGACGTATTAAAGTAGTGTATAAAAACGGTGAGTAGAAGTAGCATCACCACAAAAAAGGACAGCAATTATTGAAAGTAAATCAAACATTTTGCTTCTATAGGTCAGTCTCTGTGCTTCAATTCTCCTGGTATTTTTCACTAGACCAAGTCATAGTGCTTCAATGTGGCTCTGGCTGGCCAATGGATGTGCAATTTTCTGGACCATGCATTATTTACAACACTGGCTACCAGCAGCATGAAAAATGGAAGCGCAGCAGAGAAATGACTGAGGTTATCAAAGGGTGTGCGCCTAACATGAGGGATTTAGCCCCCCACATTTCCCTGTTCCGTTTTTCCGTACAGTAACATTAGCCATCATCATACTGTGTTTCAGTGGAGCTGCTGCGTTACTTTTAAAGGATTGTCTGACCCCCCATCACACACCGCTCAACTGTTACCCCAGGACCGTACCTCTCTGCCATCAACACATCAGTCAAGACCATCCCAACCAACGTTAATAAATCCAATTCAACGTAGTCCGTGCATTATAACATTTATTCCTGACATGCAAAATGTAGTTCACAACAGTGAAATGGAAAAACCGGCATATACATATACCTGAAGAAAAAAGGGCATGAATTGAAATTTACTGTTTTACTGAAACCGAACATTGCTTATGAGAAACCTTGTGAATCTCACAGCACAGAAATAGTCAGGGAAGTATATGTTGGAATGGAGTGGGAGGCGTGATATTCTATGTGACAGAGAAATTAGCATAAAATGCATCTTATAAAAATGAAGTTGGATTTTGTATTATCAATTTCTGTGAAATGAACTCTTGCTGGATTAGTCAGGTTTCTAGAAATACCTTTATGTTACTAGGAAGTTTGGGAACTTTGGGAAGTTTCCAGACTGAAGCATGGCAGACATCAACAGGGACATTGGCCCGTCTGTCCACTGGATCATCACTTGCTATAGGAACTTTCAAATGTTATCCAACATGTTCCTCCCCTTCTCTCCTAAATGTTTTTGATATCCGATTGTATTTATGACCTTGTGTCATTGCCGCAATTCCCAAGGATTTTGGCTCCATTAGGATTGAAAATCAGGACATAAGTCCAAGATATTTGTGAGAGCACAGTCCTTCGACCAATGACATCAATTTAACTTGCAGGCTCCTGACCCACTTGAGTCGATAAAAAACATGATGACTTTTTTCCAACACTGCCTCCTTCCACATTTGTGAAATTGTTCCGGCTGGTGCTGGCTAATGTAGCTCAGTTAGACTCCAATTTATCTTGCATACCAACATGAATTAGCTACCCTTTTCATTGCCCCACAGATATATGGGTGTACCTTTAAACATTTTGACAGTGATAAGTCATTCACCACCAAAAAAAGACAATATGTAATGTAATAACATTATTTTATCAAGACAAGTTATCAAGTTTTCAGGTTTTAGCTGCTTTTACAAATCAATCCTCACTCAGTTTTAGATTAGGAATATGTGCTATGCATCCTTTTTAGATAGGGGCAAAACATTTTTTTTATTAAAGTTCGAATTACAACGATAATTTAATCAATGATTTTAAATGTTTAGTTTTTATGCATTTTAAATGCTGTCAAATCTTTATTTTCTAATTATCTCTATTTGATTGTATATATGTTTAACACCTACTTAACCCCTTGATAAAACAAAGAGTGGAGTCCTAAACTCATAATAATAGCTAGATTTTAAATGACTATATTTCAATTAAAATGTACGTTCAATAGAATGACTTCAGTAGTAATATAAGCATAAGTCCAACTATAAGTCCAAACTAGACTATTATGAAGCATTGTGCAGATGTTTTCAAGACTATAAGAAGTGTTATGACCCTGCATTAGTCTGAAATCTGTTAATACAACAGTCATGTTTTGTTACCGTTTAATCTGAACAAACAGTGATTTATTCCAGATTACATGGTGATGTGACACAAATGCAGGCGTCACTGGCATGCTAAAGTATATGTACAGAGATGCTACAACCACTGCCAATCAAACCTGAAAGCAATGTTCATTTAACATCATACTAGGTCCTTACAATGACATACAAAAATGTGTGTACTGTTCAGCCCAAAGCATGCCTATACGATATATCGCATATATTCTTCATATAAATACGTTTCATACTGATAAAGCAGTCCAGGGTGACAGTAGGTGAGGGATTTGTGTTGGGCTGTGTAGTACTACAAAATACATTCAGCAAAACAAATGACACCAACACAGTCCAAGTAACTTTAGGGGACGGTATGGAGGGTTAGGACAGGGAGAGGCTGATGTTTCTGACCCGTCTCGTCTTTTCCAACATGTACTCATGCTCAGACATGGATGTTTGGGGAAAACGGGATGTTGGGAGTAGATGATTTAGTCAGGCCGAGCAAAATATTACAACCTTCTGCAGAGCGTCTCAGGTGACAGCCACTGCTGGGCAGTCAGCCATCTTAACAGTCTTAATCATTGCAGCTCAGCTCAACATACAAATGCTTTATAAAATGTACATTTACATATTTATGTATATATATATATATATATTAATATTGCAAATAGATCTGTATAGTTGTATATGCTTTGAATGCAGCGAGTCTGGTCACCCAGGTGTATGTTTAGGTTATTATGCAGCTGTCTTGATGTTTAGTCCAAAGCCTGGAGTCCAATTTAAGGGGATTCATAAATGTATTTCTCTGTTCATTCCTCTCTTCTTTATCTTCAATCTCTTTATTCCACAGAGAAAGGAATGATAGTACAGTCCCTCCAAACAAAATTCAAATGATCAACATTCCTTCTTTATTCAATTATTTTTTCACATCAATGATTTTCTTTTTCTTCATCAAGCAAATGTTACTGCTATCTATGCATGCATTTCTGGACCTTTATATTTGGTTTATTTATTTGCTACAGTAGGTCCTACTCTTCTTCATATTTCAAAATGTTTCGGTGTTTTCAAGAGGGTCTTCCTGATCTTTATTTCAGTGTGGAGTAGGTGATGATCATTTTCTTTTTCATCCCGGACTGACAGAATCATGATTTTTTTTTTCTCCATGTCGCATCCGCTGCTCGGCTTGAAGCAGTGCTCTTGTTTCATGGTCTATAAGTTGGTCACTTGGCAACTGTTTGGGAGGGAGGGATGGAGGGAATGAGAAGGTTAAGGTCCACCCAGTCCTACAGTAGGGCAAGCTGATCAGTAGCTAAAACAGCCTAAGGGAGTATGCTTGTCACACAGCCTGCATGCTGTAGCTGTGGTGGTTAATCGTCTGAGCTGACAGCCACATACAAACATATAGGGGGACGTACATGAAAACATTAGAAACAACCGGTTAAAGTTAAAACTTGTTTTTGCTTAAAAATGGCAATCAAGGTTAACCAATTGAGGTTGTTGATGTAGTAAGACATGCAAACCAAACTCCTTCTCTCTGTGAGTGTGTATAGAACAAAAGTCAATCTAAACTTGCTGGTAAACCAAAATCACGTCTGACTGACAGGAGATAATCTCGCACAACTGTGGATAAGCAAAACGGGGGAGGTTGATGTGATAATTTAAATCTTATGTAAGGTGAGGAGTAGCTAGTAGACTTCCATTGGTGCAATATTGCCAAACTATATTATTTTACTGTCAAAAAAACAAGCATTTTGAATTTAAAATATCCCACGTGGCCATGGTCGACTTATTTTATGAAATGCATTGAAATGAGTTGGTAGATGTAAAGTCTGAAATCTTTGATAATAGGCTCCTCAAGAACTTCTTTCTGAGTGAAATCCCTGCCACTTGGAGAAATGAGCAAAGAGCTAACATGTGCCAGGTTATCTGATGGGACCAGCTATAATGTAACACTGTCATGTGAGTGTAAAATGACAATGTCAGTTGGCTGACCCATATTCTGAGCAAGAGAAACTGTTTAACTTTGAACTGTTTCTATTGCTTGCAAGTATGACTTTCCAAGCATCTACGTGATCGATGACTGAATATGGCGTCAATGTTGATGACTTATTTTTTCTTAGTTACTTACCAGAAACTGTTACAAAGACAACTATAATGAGCACACCCAGAATGATGGAAACAACACTGAGGAGGCGAGCCAGTTTCCCCAGTCTCTTAGCTCCATCCATGTCTCCTGACTGAAGGCTGTTTCTGGACTGAGGAAGAGAAGAGATAACACATCAACACCCTCAGATATAGACCCACACATCAACACCCTCACAAACACAGAGAAAACACAAACACAGACAACAACACATCAACACCCTCCGACATAGACAACACGGCAACACATCAACACTCTCAGAAACACAGAGGAAACACAAACACAGACAACAACACATCAACACCCTCGGACATAGACAACACGGCAACACATCAACACTCTCAGAAACACAGAGAAAACACAAACACAGACAACAACACATCAACACCCTCAGACATAGACAACACGGCAAACATCAACACTCTCAGAAACACAGAGAAAACACAAACACAGACAACAACACATCAACACCCTCAGACATAGACAACACGGCAACACATCAACACTCTCAGAAACACAAATAAAACACAAACACAGACAACACATCAACACCCTCAGACATAGACAACACATCAGCACACAGAGACAGCGCACACATAGACAACACATCAACACCCTCAGACATAGACAACACGACAATACATCAACACCCTCAGAAATACAGAGTAAACACAAACACAGACAACACATCAACACCCTCACAAACACAGACAAAAACCACACATAGACAACACATCAACACCCTCAAATACACAGAGAAATCACACACAGACAAAATATCAACACCCTCACAAACACAGAGAAAACACACACACAGACAACATATCAACACCCTCACAAACACAGAGAAAACACACACA
>JACXGI010021132.1:0-10494 GCA_016801175.1 Esox masquinongy | reverse complement strand
GGATTTTGGCCCACTCCTCCATACAGACCTTCTCCAGATCCTTCAGGTTTCGGGGCTGTCGCTGGACAATACGGACTTTCAGCTCCCTCCAAATATTTTCTATTGGGTTCAGGTCTGGAGACTGGCTAGGCCACTACAAGACTTTGAGATGCTTCTTACGGATCCACTCCTTAGTTGCCCTGGCTGTGTGTTTCGGGTCGTTGTCATGCTGGAAGACCCAGCCACGACCCATCTTCAATGCTCTTACTGAGGGAAGGAGGTTGTTGGCTAAGATCTCGCAATACATGACCCCATCCATCCTCCCCTCAATACGGTGCAGTCGTCCTGTCCCCTTTGCAGAAAAGCATCCCTAAAGAATGATGTTTCCACCTCCATGCTTTACAGTTGGGATGGTGTTCTTGGAGTTCTACTCATCCTTCTTCCTCTAAACACGGCGAGTGGAGTTTAGACCAAAAAGCTCTATTCTTGTCTCATCAAACCACATTACATTCTCCCATTCCTCCTCTGGATCATCCAGATTGTCATTGGCAAACTTCAGACAGGCCTGGACATGCGCTGGCTTGAGCAGGGGGACCTTACGTGCGCTGCAGGATTTTAATCCATGACGGCGTAGTGTGTTACTAATGGTTTTCTTTGAGACTGTGGTCCCAGCTCTCTTCGGGTCATTGACCAGGTCCTGCCGTGTAGTTCTGGGCTGATCCCTCACCTTCCTCATGATCATTGATGCCCCATGAGGTGAGATCTTGCATGGAGCCCCAGACCGAGGGAGATTGGCCGTCATCTTGAACTTCTTCCATTTTCTAAAAATTGCGCTAACAGTTGTTGCCTTCTCACCAAGCTGCTTGCCTATTTTCCTGTAGCCCATCCCAGCCTTGTGCAGGTCTACAATTTTATCCCTGATGTCCTTACACAGCTCTCTGGTCTTGGCCATTGTGAAGAGGTTGGAGTCTGTTTGATTAAGTGTGTGGATAGGTGTCTTTTATACAGGTAACGAGTTCAAACAGGTGCAGTTAATACAGGTAATGAGTGGAGAAAAGGAGGGCTTCTTAAAGAAAAACTAACAGCTCTGTGAGATCCGGAATTCTTACTGGTTGGTAGGTGATCAAATAATTATGTCTTGCAATAAAATGCAAATTAATTATTTAAAAATCATACAATGTGATTTTCTGGATTTTTGTTTTAGATTCCATCTCTCACAGTTGAAGTGTACCTATGATAAAAAATTACAGACCTCTACATGCTTTGTAAGTAGGAAAACCTGCAAAATCAGCAGTGTATCAAATACTTGTTCTCCCCACTGTATTTGCTTGGTGTTTCTTCCTCTACCTGCTCGTCTGACTCCCGTCTCCCTCTGCTTTCAGGAGCCCTGGACTTCCCTTCACTCCTGCCGGACTACCGGAACTGTCTACCGACCCTCGTTGGATCACGCTACCACTCCATCAAGCCTCCCGTTCTCACCGTTCTGCACACCTGCCATAACCCACTTCATCACCGGACTGTGCTCAATAAATACTTGTTTTCCTCACCACCTACGTTGTCTGGGTCTGCGTTTGGGTTCGGAAGCTGGGTTCTCTGACACATTTAGTGAACCACTATTATTATTATATCTTCATTTCAACAAGGAACACAGACTGAGACCAAGGACTCTTTTACAGCTGGGCCTGCATATACAGTATCTCACAAAAGTGAGTACACCCCTCACAGTTTTGTAAATATTTGATTATATCTTTTCTTTTGACAACACTGAAGAAATGACACTTTGCTACAATGTAAAGTAGTGAGTGTACAGCTTGTATAACAGTGTAAATTTGCTGTCCCCTCAAAATAACACAACACACAGCCATTAATGTCTAAACAGCTGGCAACAAAAGTGAGTACACCACTAAGTGAAAATGTCCAAATTGGGCCCAAAGTGTCAATATTTTGTGTGTCCACCATCATTTTCCAGCACTGCCTTAACGCTCTTGGGCAAGGAGTTCACCAGAGCTTCACAGGTTCACTGTTCTCTTCCACTCCTCCATGACGACATCACGGAGCTGATGGATGTTAGAGACCATCCTCAAACACCGTTTGAGGATGCCCCACAGATGCTCAATAGAGTTTAGATCTGGAGACATGCTTGGCCAGTCCATCACCTTTACCCTCAGCTTCTTTAGCAAGGCAGTGGTGGTCTTGGAGGTGTGTTTGGGGTCATTATCATGTTGGAATACTGCCCTGCGGCCCAGTCTCCGAAGGGAGGGGATCATGCTCTGCTTCAGTATGTCAAAGTACATGTTGGCATTCATGGTTCCCTCAATGAACTGTAGCTCCCCAGCACTCATGCAGCCCCAGACCATGCCACTCCCACCACCATGCTTGACTGTAGGCAAGACGCACTGGTCTTTGTACTCCTCACCTAGTTGCCGCCACACATGCTTGACACCATCTGAACCAAATAAGTTTATCTTGGTCTCATCAGACCACAGGACATGGTTGCAGTAATCCATGTCCTTAGTCTGCTTGTCTTCAGCAAACTGGATTTCTGAGGTCTGCAATGTCCCTTAGGTGTAGTAACCCAAACAAATGGAGCACACTTGTCTTCACACAGTGGAAACAGTATACAAAATATATACACAGTATACAAAATACATACAGATCTGGAGACCACTCATTTTACTTAATGAGTGACTAATTAGGTGATTACCTGAACCAAATCTAATTTAACGAGGAAAAGTATAAAAACCACTGCTGTGGTCATCACTATCCTCTTGTAATAGGACCAGCTGGATGGCAAAAACAGTGCAAGTAGTACCTCAAAGGTAATTTGAAATGGCAAACAGCAGCTGGGGTGCAGTGCATGGTGAGGACGGCTCAAAACCGGCTCCTAGGGACAGGGCTGAAGTCGTGCAAAGCTAGAAAAAAGCCGTCATCAATGAGAAGCAAAGAAGAGCCAGGCTGAAGTTTGCAAAAGACCATAAGGATTGGACTGTAGAGGAATGGAGTAAGGTCATCTTCTCTGACGAGTCAAATTTTCAGCTTTGCCCAACACCTGGTCGTCTAATGGTTAGACGGAGACCTGGAGAGGCCTACAAGCCACAGTGTCTCGCACACACTGTGATATTTGGGTCAAAATTTAGGAGGATCCGTGATGATCTGGGGATGCTTCAGCAAGGCTGGAATCTGGCAGATTTGTCTTTCTGAAGGACGCATGAAACAAGCCAAGTACAAGGTTTTCCTGGAAGAACACCTGCTTCCTTCTGCTCTGACTATGTTCCCCAACTCTGAGAATTGTTTTTTCCAGCAGGACAATGCTCCATGCCACCCAGCCAGGTCAATCAAGGTGTGGATGGAGGACCACCAGATCAAGACCCTGCCATGGCCAGCCCAATCTCCAGACCTGAACCCCATTGAAAACCTCTGGAATTTGATCAAGAGGAAGATGGATAGTAACAAGCCATCAAACAAAGCCGAGCTACTTGAATTTTTGTGCCAGGAGTGGCATAAAGTCACCCCACAGCAATGTGACAGACTGGTGGAGAGCATGCCAATACGCATGAAAGCTGTGATTAAAAATCAGGGATATTCCACCAAATATTGATTTCTGAACTCTTCCTAAATTAAAACATTAGTATTTTGTTGTTGAAAAATTAATATCTTTTTTTTTTCCTTTGCATTATTTGAAGTCTGAAAACAATGCTTATTTTTTGGGTTATTTTGACCAGTTGTTGTTTTCTACAAATCAATACTCTGAATGACAATATTTGTATTTGGAATTTGGGAGTAATGTTGTCAGTAGGTCATAGAATAAAACAGAAATGTTCATTTTACTCAAACACATACCTATGAATAGTAAAACCAGAGATAAATATAATTTTGTAGTGGTCTCTTAATTTTTTCCAGAGCTGTATGTACACATTTCTCACAAATACATGTAAGACCTCTGAAAATACAAATGATGTAATACAACCCTGTTTTACATACAAGTCATGTGCAATCTGAGCATGCCTGACATACCACTCTGGAGGATTACGTACATCAGATACCCGGTTTTAAAATGGTTACCCAATTTCTCCCACAAATAAGTGTATGTTGCTATAGTTAAATTTACACTCTTCAATGTATGGCGGTTGTGACTGTTTAACCCAGGGACCTACAGACCATGCACAAAGCTCTTCAACACATCAATACATGTAGCTTCTTTTAAGTCTTATACCTCAGTGCACAAAATACAAAAGCTTGCAAAAATGCATGTTTTCTGTTTGGACTGGATGACTATTAGAGCTTAAATGGATTCCTTCATGACTATTGTTAAATGTATTGATGTATAATTTTCCAGGAAACTGGCACTTTGTTTGCATATTATTAACCCTGATCTGCACTTGCTACCTGACTGTTACACAATTAGGAATTAGAATACTACAATGAGCAAGTTTTTTACCATAGTGTAAGGGACCACACGCACATTTTATTGCCAGACCACGTAAGCCGAGCTGGCCAAGAAGAGCCAGTGTCTCTTACTGACTGACTGAGTGAGTGAGTGAGTGAGTGAGTGACTGACTGACCCCTGATAAATAGCATAGTGGTTAGAGAAGCAGACTTGTGAACTGTAGGTCCTGAGCTCGCAGGCAAAGTCAAACATGCATTATGAATTATTCTTCGCTGGTTAAAACTGTTTGTATCTACATCATAATATGCCTGAAATAAAACAGATGACAGTTTTATTGCGACTGTTTCTGGTGGATTTTCAAAGTACGCATCCGTGCATGCGTTTTGGGTCAGACAAACACATTTGCTGGCTTAACATACAGTAGTTACGTTATAGTAACCCTTAACTGTTTCTGGCATGGAAAAGTTAATCTTCAGTCTCGCTAGAAATTGCTCAATTCTTATGATTATTCCTAAGAAGTTAGTAGATACTAGTAAGCCTATTACTGGCTAATAAGCTGTTAAAATGGCCAGTGGCAAAAGCCACACAGTTCATACACGCTATGGTGGAGGTAAACTTAAGAAACGTTAGTCAGTTTAACACAATCCTCAATGGAGTCTAGCCACAGCTAAAACGTGTAATGCCGTGGCGTAGTGGTTAAAGACAGTGCCTCTCATGTGGAAGACCTATGTTCGAATATATTGAGAGCAACAACATTTATTAATTATTTCTGGTAGATTCCACAATTCTCTCGTCTTTTCACTTGATGGAAAAGTTAGTAATCGTCGCCTTTATTGATGGTTATTGTATAAATGTCATTCACGAATGAAAGAAAAAAGTTGTTTTGCTATGAAAGAAAAAAATACGTTCTTATGCCATGAAATGAAATAGCTTTGGCAGACTTGCTAACAATTGCTCAATTCTTATGACTACTCCAGTAAGTTAGTAGATACCAGTAAAGCTTATTACTGGCTAATACACTGTTAAAACGGACAGTGGCAAACGCCATACATAGATGCTATTTGTGGTGGAGGTAAACTTAGTAAGAAATGTTAGTCAGTTTAACTGTATCAATGTCATTCACAAATGGCCAATTAACTATTAAAACGGCCAGTGGCAAAAGAGGATTTGTTCAGGATAGAGACAAGAGGCTATAGTAATAAGTAGAACATCCTTAGCTCTGTGGTGTAGTGGTTAACAACACAGCCTTTCATGTGGACAACCCTGGTTCAAATCTTGACATAACAACACTTTCTATTGTGGGCCGGCTGAACGGTTTTCCTGGTTTCTTGTTTAGTCATCTGTACAGAGTCCAGTATATGTGTCCAATATTTTTACAACTGCATTGCAGACTAATACTTTAAAATAAATACTCCATAAAAGGACCCATGTTTTCCTGATACTGTCAGGCCCTAACAGCCTTCCACCCTTTGATTGCACTCACCTGAGTTATCTTGTCTCACCCCACCAGGTTTCTCCCATCCCCGTTATCCCTTCCTAGTTAAAGGAATGTTTTTCCAAAATTCTTCTCCCCAATTTGTAAGCCTTTATGGGTTTTTTTCCTCAGTTCCTTTATCCAGTTTTGACCTATTGGAGGCATTTTCTTGTGAAGCAAATGTTGAATATACAGAGAATATGATGTCTTCAATAACTTTGTAGATATTTAATTGTTGTAGGCTGCATTTGTGACGATCATCCTCAGCTGTGTAAATTATTCAACCATCTACCCATGTCTGCCTACCTCCTGATGAATCTTTGTCCATACGACTGCTACGGTCCATATATTGAAGCTACACATTATAACATAGTGGACTGTAGTCAAATGTTTTGATCAACAGTCCTGCTAATACAAAGACTAGACAGGCCAGCGATATCTAGCAGTTAACTGTAACGTTGCGAGACAGTTTGAAAGTCAGCGTTCCACTGAGCTGACTGTATCAAAACCAGAAGGAGATGGATATCAACATGAAGGTTGGGTAATTTAAATGTAATCTGTTACAGTTACAAGTTACCTGTCCACATTTGTAATCAGTAACATAGGTTTTTGATTACTTAAACTCATAACATAGGTAACATAATACTGAATTACTTTTGGATTACATTAATATTAAGAGGCATTAGAAGACTATAACCAATAGAAAACCTTTTTCTGGATCAGTCAATGTTAGAGTGTACATAGCTGGCCAAAAACAGAATTAGCATTTTACCTTATGGGGAGTGGTGGGCCGTCAGGGCCAGCATGGCTTCTCTGCTGGCCTAAAGATTGTCAGAATCAGATAATTATATTTTTAATATTTTATTATTTTACTTTTATTTTTTCATAAACCCATATGTATTTTACAAAGTTCATTCCCATCAGTCTATTGACGACAAATTCAATGCTACTCTCTCCCTCAGTTGTGCTGCTTTTAGTGCAGCTCATAGAAAAAAAAGCATCCAATCAGATTTTTCAACTGTGTTGTCTCCAGGGAAACTGGAGGCCTTCAGAATTTCGAGTGAATGCCCACTGTTGTTGAAGGGAACAGGACCATGTTGTTGATTGTCATATTAATTATCCAATCAGATTTTGAGTTTGCCATGTTGGGCACATTCTTTGACACACCGGTTCCTTCTAGCTGGCCTAGCCTTACGTCAGCCTTTGTCATGTTGCTGATAGGAGTGGCAGTTAGCTAACTGAAGAAACCTAGCTGACAGCTGACCTAGCATTATCTCCTGTTGTTTGAAACTTTTGGTTTATAGCTGTGGTGCTTTAGATTTGTTGTTTAGATTTTTTCTTTTGGCAGAATGGCAGATTTGGTGGCGAATTTACTAAAAAAACAAGTACTTTTCAAAAAAAGAAAGGGGGATGGAATTTGTTTTCAAACAATAAGCAGCTTTGGTAAATTTCATGGATTTTTATGTATTTTTACTAGCAGGGCCTGCGCCATGAGGGGTCTTAAGGGGGCTTTGTATTCAGTTGTGTTTAGCACTGAAACACAGCGGGAGGAGATCGATAAACAGACAAACTAAATCCTGGCGCTGGGCCTGTAAATAGCTATTTATTATTATTGCTTGCTTTACATCATTGCTGCTGGTGGTGAGCATGTTCAGTTTCAGTGGCCTAGCTGGCTGTGCCTTTGCATGGTAGCATACGTGTGTGTTTAGGTCCAGCAGCTTGGCTGGAATCACTGCCGAAGCCTGAATCCTGATTGTGTTGTTCCTCCCGGCATTTTTGCTTGCTTCTTGGTCATATAAATAAATGTGACTGGTTGTTGTGAGTTTGTTCTTGTTCATTCGATGAGGACATTGATTTGGGCTATGCCATGGCTATGTGTGATGCAGCATCCTGTCATAATGCGTTATATTGGTACAGTGCACACACCATGTTCCGTACACTCACGGTATTCCGTATAGTTAACCTAGTGTATGTCAATAAAAAATAAAGTTAGTCAATAAAAAATAAAGTTAAACATGATTTGAATACTCAAATTAACACCGTTAGTTACATGACAAGCGCAGTACGGAATATCATGACATCTCAGGGTATACCTTACAGTGTCGGAGGGTCCAGTTTTTCAGATTTTTCTCAAATACCATTGGTCTATTTCCATGTCAATTAAGTATTGAAAGGTTCCCCAGTTACAGCCCTGTATTTTAATGATTACACATTAACTATAGTTAGGTTGGTTGTCATTGTAGCCTCTTTTGAATGCCGCAGTTGGGGTAAATCCATACGGAACACGGTAGGTGCACTGTACATTCTTGATGGTTTCAGTCACAGTGTATTGATGTCGTGTCAGCTGGTGTATTGTAAGTCTCATAGGTGTTGAGCCTAGTGTTAAATCAGTTTATTCCACTCCATAAAGGTCATTGTCACTGTTTATATGGGGTGGCTATGTTGAATGTCAATAGACTATAGCCCTATCGTGTCATATGGTGACATTACTAGAATGCGGTTTAATTACAGGAAAATAGTGCTGAAGGCCTAGGTGTAAAATGTACGACACAGCTTATGGGTTATGTTGGAAAGGATTTGTAAACCATTGCTTTCTACTTCAATAAGATTGTGCTACATCTCTACAATACACGCTAAATGTCTGTCAGATATTCAGTCATTCCAATTAATCCAATAACCCTTGATCTTGCAGAATCTGTCTTTTTATCTGAACAAAATCTAAGGATTTGTTAACCTATTATGTTATTTGTGTTTTATTCGTTTTTATTGCTTCAATACATTGAAAAATGAACGGCAATTTCTCGAAAAGGGTATTGACATTATTGTAAATAAAATCCAAGATATCCGTAGCTTTTCGCGCCTACACTACATCTGCAGTAGTCAGATGTTTTGCTGCACAACCACCAACATTGTCAAAACCTTGCAGAAACCCCTGGCACGCGAATGCAAGTTCGCAATCATGAACAAACACCTGCAAACAAATTACCCGCGCGAAAGTAACCTGCAATTATTAGGGTCACCAGTGATGGATTTTCAAAAGCAAATTAAAGAAACAAACTGTGATTATACACCCGAACTCTTAGCTTAAATTCGATGTTGTCAATAGCCAATGATAACCAATGAATGCAATTTTCTGAGATGCAAAGCAAGCAGAATCACATGGTCTACCTGTATGGAGTTGAGGTGGCTGCATCAAATACAAATCATTATCCTTAGGCAGAGTGCTTCCTGACAAACCCTTTCTCCTCAAATATCGTGATAAATTCCATATGTTTTATCTTGAAGGCAGCGCCATATTAAAGCCATCTAACAAATAGTTGCCAAATATTCTAAACAATTCCTGTCTGAAATGATATAAAAACAGGTAGGCCTATTACCTATCATTGTTCTGAGAAAGATGCATTGATAGTAGATAACTAAATCACATTTTATATGGATCGGCTAATACCGGAGATATATTCTATTTTAACCAACAAAACCGGAGAAAATTAAACTAACGATCCATCGGTCACTAATCTGGTTATGCGCGCTCATTTTGCGCGCATGATTATCACACACAACTGAGGCGCATAATTGTTATTTGGGTTCAAATGACGATGTTTTTAAATCAAGCAGAAGGCCCAGCAAGTTGGAGCTTGGGAAAGTTAAAACCATGGCTTTTATCATTAAAACATTTTATGAAATAGCCCAAACTATGAATACATATGAATTAATTACATTCAAGATGTAGGTATGTAGTTGTTACCTGGTTACAGGCCACCCATGATGAATTCCAATTTGCCCAAATGGAACGTCATAATATGTCCGATGACATCACAACGTCAAATAAGCTATAAGATGTGCAAAACAACCTACATTTTACAGAAACACTAAAATGGGAGGATTGTGCTGTTGTATGAAGGTACATGTCTAGCTTGGATTTCAAGTATCTATTTCTTACCTCAACAGTTAACCTTGTTTTTTTGATTATGCATATTTGTGTCCCAACTGTTATGGTACCTTATACCCTTAACTCATGTGCACCACTTTTGACCAGAAATCTAGTGGCTAATAGTGTGCATTGGGACATAAGGTTGTAACTGTATGGTTAGAATGGTTTAATTTGAGTTAATCTGTCTATGTGCTATGTGTTTGCTGGTAAGGAAGAATGAAATAGCATCAGGCTATTAGTTATTACTTTTAAAGTTCAGATCATAGTTTGACATTTGCTACAAGTTAATAAGTAATGCAAAAAAATACAAATATGTAATTCTTTTGTAATATTCTACAATGTTTTTGAAAACAGAAAAAGAAGAAACGTATTTGTTTACCTATTCCACCTGAAGTGCTGCCATCAGATGCAAGTTTGGTGCCTGCACCTGTTTTGGGAGACGAGAAGAAGAATGACAGGAATCGAATCCAATGTGATTCGTTTTTCCTTCCTTCCTCTTTGGAGCCATCTTTGACACCACTTGCCCTGTTATCTGGCGGAACTCCACCCCTCTCAAACCCTGGATCCCCTGCCAAATCACCCTCTAATCTGTCCTCCAGATTCATCTCCATCTCCTCCCTCCACCTGTCTTCAGAGGAAGGATCACAGCCCTCTCCCCCTGTGAGAGTGTCTTGTGTTTCCCTGACTGACTCCACCCAGTCATCTTCTGACTCCACCCAGACA
>JACXGI010021131.1:0-10486 GCA_016801175.1 Esox masquinongy | reverse complement strand
ACTTTGGACCGGGACAGCAACGGGTCTTTCAAGCCTGGTACTCCTCAGGTGTGTGCCAGGACCTTATGTCCTCCTAAGTTTAAAACGGCAGGAGACAGGAAAAATTTAGAAAATGCATTCCTTAGAACTACAAGGATTTATAGTGGAGAAGGAGAACTGACCCTACTCCCCAGCACAATAATATAGCAGCGTAAGACCAGCGTAAGGCATTAAACAAAATGTTTTTGTGTATGTTCATTAACTAGGATGTTGCAGGAATCAGTACAGTCCCCTGGTTTTCTAGTACCAGTGCTGTGAGGAAGGACGCTAATGTAGGCCTAGCAGAGACAGAGAAGAGTGTGGTAGAGGCAGGAAGAAAACAGTGACACACAAATATACTTCGAGTTTGTAATTAACTCTAGAGTAGAGGGGAACACATACGACAATAATACTAATGATGTCTACATGTAGATACATTTACACTTAACTGTACATTATAACAAGGAGAATCAGACAGGCAAAGTTCACAGAGTGGGAACGGAGAGGAACAAGGAGAATCAGACAGACAGACGAAGTTCATAGAGAATGACAACAGAAATGAACAAGTAGAACCAAACAAACAGACAAGTGACAATGAAGAAAAACATACTGTTGAATGACATATTCATTGTTGAATCACATATTTACATATCGTACTGTTTGTGTGCATTTGTTATAAACATGAGCTCTTTAAAAAGTAGCGAGCATTGTCTACCAGTCACTTATAGATTAAAGGTTTAAATAACTGCCCTGCTTATTTATTATTTTAGTTGCTCTACCATCTCTACAGTGCCTGGGCTGAATTTTTTCCCAGTCCGCCCCTGCCGATTACAATATTTTAGTTGGTAACGTAATAGATTACAGTTACTGTTTTTGCCGGACCGCGTAAGCGGAGCTGGCTAAGAAGAGCGAATGTCTCTTACTGAGTGAGTGAGTGAGTGACTGACTGACCTTTGTTAAATAGCGTAGTGGACGTGTAAACTATAGGTCCCGAGTTCGTATCTCCTCGCAGGCGAAGCGGAGTACGCATTGTGAATTATTCCGTTATTGATGAAAACTTCGCTGGCTAAAACCTGAAACTGTATACAGTTATATTGTGACTGTTTCTGGCATGGAATAGTTCATCTTCAATCTCGCTAGAAATTGCTCAATTCTTATGATTATTCCTTGGATGTTAGTAGATACTAGTAAGCCTATTACTGGCAAATAAGCTGTTAAAACAGCCAGTGGCAAAAGCAATACAGTTCATAGACGCTATTTGTGGTGGAGGTAAACTTAATAAGAAACGTTAGTCAGTTTAACACAATCCTCACTGGAGTCTAGCGACTGCTGAAATGTATAATGCCGTAGCGTAGTAGTTAAAGAAATTGCCTCGCATGTGGAAGACCTACATTCAAATCTATTGAAAGCAACAACATTTATTAATTATTTCTGGTAGATTACACGATTCTCTTGTCTTTTCACTTGATGAAAAAGTTAGTTATCCTCGATAATAGTTATTGTATAAATGTCATTCACGAATGAAAGAAAAAAGTACGTTCTTATGCCATGAAATAGCTTTGGCAGACTCGCTAGCAATTGCTCAATTCTTATGACTATTCCAGTATGTAAATCTTATTACTGGCTAATACGCTGTTAAAACGGCCAGTGGCAAACGCAATACATAACCGCTATTTGTGGGGAAGGTAAACTTAGTAAGAAACGTTAGTCAGTTTAACTGTATCAATGTCATTCACGAATGGCCAATTAACTATTAAAACGGCCATTGGCAAAAGAGGATTTGTTCAAGATAGAGACAAGAGGCTATACTGATAGGCAGCAAATGTACAGCTCCGTGGTGTAGTGGCTGACGACACAGCCTTTCACGTGGGTGACCCAGGTTTGAATCTTGAGGTAGAAACATGTTCTATTGTGGGCCGGCTGAACTAGGCTTGCCTGGTTTCTTGTTTTGTAATCTGTTGGGCATCCATTACAACATGTAATGGATTACATGTAATGGATTACATGTAAAAGATTACAAAAAAACAAGAACTGTAACCTATTAATCCTCAACTCTAGTTAATTGGTACATTTGATAAATAAACTTGTAACTTGACCCTCCCGACCTGGAGGCTAAGCTTAAAATCTACAACCCTTCCAGTGCACTCCGATCCGCCACTTCATGTCTTTTGGCCACCCAACACTCATGGGTGGGCAGCTCACGCTCAGCCAAGGCAAAACGCTTCTCTGTCTTGGCACAATTTTGGAACAAACTTCCCCTTGATGCCAGGAATCCCCTTGAGTCCCTGCCAATCTTCCGAAAGCAGCTGAAAACCTACTAGATGAGGATCTTAAATAACCTGTCCCCCACCCGAAAAAAAAATTGCACTTAACTTTGATTTCTCTTGTACTGACTTTGCCAACTAATGGCTTTGATTAAGGAAAGTGTACTCATTATGATTGTCAGATTTTGTTTTTCCGAGACACCTTAAGAGGAATGCACTTATTGTAAGTCGCTCTGGATAGGAGCGTCTGCTAAATGACTAAAATGTAAATGTATTCCGTGTGAATGTATGCAGAAATATTTACACTGTCCACCCTTGCTGTCTTGCCAGGTGGGCTCTCATTGCCACTGGGATGCCCTCTCTCCGATCCCATTCGGGGGCGGAGTCACTGGCTTGTTGTTGTCTATCCTTTGTGCTCATTGTGCAATTGGGGTGAACTCTGCTGGCAATACTCGGTCCTCATTTCAGGGTGGTTGCGGTTGGCTGGTGTCCCTTTGGTTGATGCTTGGCAATGTGGGTGGAATGACTTCCTGCCTGTTGGGCCTGCCCCGGATAGGGCCGCAGCGTCACTGGACCCCCCTGTCTCAGCGCCAAGGTTTTACGCTGCTATATTAATGGCCGGGGGAGTAGGGTCAGTTCTCCTTCTCCACTGTATAACCTTGTAAACCCAAGGAATGCACTCTCTAAATTTTCTTGTCTCCAGCTCCGTTCAAACTTAGGAGGACATGAGGTCTTGGCCCACACATCCCGAGTACCAGGCTCTAAAGACTCATTGCTGCCACAGTACAAAGTCCTCCTGGCTGTGTTGCAGAACAAGGCGATACCTGACGATTACAGCTGCCACTCTGATAACAACCCCCCAAAACCCCCCTCCACCTGGTTGTCCCTAACCTTGTCCATCTGGTCATGCTTCTTACCTGGATTAGGTTTTATAGACTCAGGACTAGCGTAGAAATTTCACAACGGTCAAGACGGCCATGGCCGTCATTGCCCTTCGCTCTGGCCATGATGCCCCAAAAATCATTGAAAGTTCCGACCTCGAGTGGGAGAATACACTTGAACGCTTTTTGAAAGCTCCGAGAAGTAACATTAGGTTTGACATGGCAGTGTTTGTGGTGAAACTTTTAAAAACGAAAATGACTTTCTTCACGCACAGATAAGGCACAACATTTGTTTATTTAGGTCATACTCATAAGTGCAGGTGATTGTGATGTTAAAGGATACTTCGCGGTTTACTTTTGTGTAATTGGGGTAATGTTGGCCTTATGGCTAGCTAGCCCTAACGTTACTTAACTGTCAATACTGTTGCCTGTTTGTTGTCGTTATGTGAATGCTCTTAACTATAACTTCTGAAATGAAACATAATGAGTTAAGTATAGATATAATAAGTTATTATTCAAAGTATGATGTTAAAAAAGTGAATAATGCATGTTTTTATGTCATACATGGTTCAGCAATTCAAGCTGATTGTTTGTAAGCTCCAAATCCGCCTAGCTATTTCACTCAATGGCCTTTGTGCCCTGTCATGTGGCCTTTGTGCCCTAAACATTTTTGTGGCACCAAAGGCTTTGCCCCAAAAATGACGAATTTCCAAGCCTGTCCTGGACACAACCCAATCCAATGCATTTACTAATTTTTACACCTTGTACTCTTAAAATGTTCACCCGGCACAGCCAGAAGAGGACTGGTTCCTCTAGGTTTCTTCCTAAATTTCGGCCTTCTTAGGGAGTTATTTCTAGCCATTGAAATTCAACACTGTTCTTGTTTGCTCCTTGGGGTTTCAGGCTGGGTGTTTTGTAAAAGCACTTTGTGACAACTGCTGTTGTAAAAAGGGCTTTATAAATACATTTTATTGATGATTGATTGAAAATATGACTGATCATGCAAAAAAACTGTATTTCATTTAAGGATAGTGACCATATGAACCATTTATTATCACATAGTTGTTTGGCTCCTTTTTAAATCATAATGATAACAGAAATCAGCCATATGGCCCTGATCAAATGTTTACATACTCTTGAATGTTTGGCCTTGTTACAGACACACAACAGGTGACACATATAGGTAAAAATGGCAATTAAAGGTGAATTTCCCATACCTGTGGCTTTTTAAATTGGAATTAGTGTCTGTGCATAGTCAATGAGTTTGGTAGCTCGCACGTGGATGCACTGAGCAGGCTAGAGACTGAGCTATGGGGAGCAGAAAAGACATGCCAAAAGACCTGCGCCACAAGGTAATGGAACTTTATAAAGATATAAAAGGATATAAAAAGATATCCAAAGCCTTGCAAATGCCAATCACTTATTAAGAAGTGGAATATTCAGGGATCTCTTGATACTAAGCCAAGAAAGATTTCACCCAAAACTGCCAAAAGAATTGTTCGGGATACAAAGAAAAACCCACAGTTAACCTCAGGCGATATACAGGCTGCTCTGGAAAAAGACGGTGTGGTTGATTCAAGGAGAACAATATGACAATATTTGAACACAAATGAGCTGCATGGTCGAGTTGCCAGAAAGAAGCCTTTACTGCACCAATGCCACAAAAAAGCCCGGTTAAAATATGCCCGACAATACCTTGACACGCCTCACAGCCTCTGGCACACTGTAATTTGGAGTGACGAGACCAAAATAGAGCTTTATGGTCACAACCATAAGCGCAATGTTTGGAGAGGGGTCAACAAGGCCTACAGTGAACAGAATACCATCCCCACTGTGAAGCATGGTGGTGGCTCACTGATGTTTTGGTGGTGTATGAGCTTTAAAAGCACGGGGAATCTTATGAAAATTGATGGCAAGATGAATGCAGCATGTTATCAGAAAATACTGGAAAAAAAATTGCATTCTTCTGCACGAAAGCTGTGAATGGGATGCTCTGATTCTAAAAACTGTGCAAAATTTTAAAAAAATTACCAAAATTTCACAATTTCTGCCTGGGTATGCAAATTTAAGAGCAAAAATTTACATATATACAGTGGATATAAAAAGTCTACAGACCCCTGTTAAAATGCCAGGTTCTTGTGCACAGGAGATGTCCTCGCAATCTGACGGATTTGGAGCGCTTTTGCAAAGAAGAGTTGGCAAATATTGCCACGTCAAGATGTGCCATGCTAATAGACTCCTACCCAAAAAGACTGAGTGCTGTAATAAAATCAAAAGGTGCTTCAACAAAGTATTAGTTTAAGGGTGTGCACACTTATGCAACCAGGTTATTGTGAGTTTTTTTATTTTCTATTTTTCCCCCTCAAAGATTTCAGTTTGTTTTTCAAATGAATTCTTCACGTTATAGGTCACATTAAAGGTGGAAAAAGTTCTGACATGATTTATCTTTGTCTCATTCTTTTAAATCACAAGAACCTGGCATTTTAACAGGGGTGTGTAGACTTTTGAAAACATGGAGGTGGAAATATAATTTTTGGGGATGCTTTTCTGCAAAGGGGACAGGACGACTGCACCTTATTGAGGGGAGGATGGATGGGGCCATGTATCGCGAGATCTTGGCCAACAACCTCCTTCCCTCAGTGAGAGCATTGAAGATGGGTCGTGGCTGGGTCTTCCAGCATGACAACGACCCGAAACACACAGCCAGAGCAACTAAGGAGTGGCTCCGTAAGAAGCATCTCAAGGTCCTGGAGTGGCCTAGCCAGTCTCCAGACCTGAACCCAATAGAACATTTTTGGAGGGAGCTGAAAGTCCGTATTGCCCAGCGACAGCCCCGAAACCTGAAGGATCTGGAGAAGGTCTGTATGGAGGAGTGGGCCAAAATCCCTGCTGCAGTGTGTGCAAACCTGGTCAAGAACTACAGGAAACGTATTATCTCTGTAATTGCAAACAAAGGTTTCTGTACCAAATATTAAGTTCTGCTTTTCTGATGTATCAAATACTTATGTCATGCAATAAAATGCAAATTAATTATTTAAAAATCATACAATGTGATTTTCTGGATTTTTTTAGTTTACATCTCTCACAGTTGAAGTGTACCTATGATAAAAATTACAGACCTCTACATGCTTTGTAAGTAGGAAAACCTGCAAAATCGGCATTGTATTTAATACTTGTTCTCCCCACTGTGTATATGTATGTATGTATATATATATATATGTTTATACACTGAACAAAATTATAAACGCAACACCTGTTTTTGCTCCCATTCATCATGAGCTGAACTCAAAGATCTAAGACTTTCTCTATGTACACAAAAGGCGTATTTCTGTCAAATATTGTTCACAAATCTGTCTAAATCTGTGTTAGTGAGCACTACTCCTCTACTGAGACAATCCATCCACCTCACAGGTGTGGCATATCAAGATGCTGATCAGACAGCATGAGTATTGCACAGGTGTGCCTTAGGCTGGCCACAATAAAAAGCCACTCGAAAATGTGCAGTTTCACTGTATTGGGGGGGTCCGGGGAGGTCCGAAAACCAGCCAGTATCTGGTGTGACCACCATTTGCCTCACGCAGTGCAACACATCTCCTTCGCATAGAGTTGATCAGGTTGTTGATTGTGGCCTGTGGAATGTTCGTCTTCAATGGCTGTGTGAAGTTGCTGGATATTGGCAGGACCTGGAGCATGCTGTAGTATATGCCGATCCAGAGCATCCCAAACATGCTTAATGGGTGACATGTCCGGTGAGTATGCTGGCCATGTAAGAACTGGGATGTTTTCAGCTTCCAGGAATTGTGTACAGATCCTTGCAACATGGGGCCGTGCATTATCATGCTGCAACATGAGGTGATGGTCGTGGATGAATGGCACAGGATCTCGTCACGGTATCTCTGTGCATTCAAAATGCCATCAATAAAATGCACCTGTGTTCGTTGTCCATAACACACGCCTGCCCATACCATAACCCCACCGCCACCATGGGCCACTCGATCCACAACGTTGACATCAGCAAACCGCTCACCCACACGACGCCATACACGCTGTCTGTCATCTGCCCTGTACAGTGAAAACCGTACAGGGCAGATGAAGAGAACACCTCTCCAAAGTGCCAGACACCATCGAATGTGAGCATTTGCCCACTCAAGTCGGGTTACGATGACGAACTGCAGTCAGGTCGAGACCCTGATGAGGACGACGAGCATGCAGATGAGCTTCCCTGAGACAGTTCCTGACAGTTTGTGCAGAAATTCTTTGGTTATGCAAACCGATTGTTGCAGCAGCTGTCCGGGTGGCTGGTCTCAGACGATCTTGAAAGTGTGGTTACACGTGGTCTGCGGTTGTGGGGCTGTGGTCTGCGGTTGTGCGGTTGGATGTACTGCCAAATTCTCTGAAACGCCTTTGGAGACGGCTTATGGTAGAAAAATGAACATTCAATTCACGGGCAACAGCTCTGGTGGACATTCCTGCAGTCAGCATGCCAATTGCACGCTCCCTCAAAACTTGCGACATCTGTGGCATTGTGCTGTGTGATGGAACTGCACATTTTCGAGTGGCCTTTTATTGTGGCCAGCCTAAGGCACACCTGTGCAATACTCATGCTGTCTGATCAGCATCATGATGTGCCACACCTGTGAGGTGGATGGATTATCTCGGCAAAGGAGAAGTGCTCACTAACACAGATTTAGACAGATTTGTGAACAATATTTGAGAGCAATAGGCCTTTTGTGTACATAGAAAAAGTCTTAGATCTTTGAGTTCAGCTCATGATGAATGGGAGCAAAAACAAAAGTGCTGCGTATATTATTTTGTTCAGTGTATATACTTTGATTCATGGGGCAGATACAAGTTGTTTTGCTCATTTAATGAACTTTTACCTTTAGTTTATGATCAGCATACATCTGATTGGTATTTCATGTGTGTGGGGATTTTGAACATAGCCTTCTCCTTTTTAGTGTTATGAGTTTCACCTGTGATTTCTGTTCGCCTGCTCCTTATGTCTATTTAGTTCAGTTCTGTTTTGTTTGCCTTTTGTGAGTTATTGTTTAACTTTTGCCACTTCGTACTGAGCCTTTGGCTTTCGCCACTACTGAGTATTACGATTGAATAGATTTAGCATGTTCAACCTAAGCCTTGTTATTTTTCCCGACTGCGTCCTAGCCTTGTGATTCGGCATATAGTTTGCCTCTCGTTGTTTGGACCTTCAGTTTTGACCCTTGCCTGTTTGACTGTGCCTTTTGCCCTGCTCTTGCCTGGTATTCGTATTCTCCAATAGATCCACAAACAATCTGTGTCTGGAACCAGCCTACCTCCGACTTGACTCGTTCATTACAATCTACACTGATCAACTACTACAACAAAGTATGTTCTACCTGTGCTAGTCTATAAGCACTATCCAACCTCATTATATTACATTTAGGGCACATTGTAGAGGGACTACTTTTTCAATATCAGTTAAACTTAAGTCCTCCTACAGTGAGGGAAAAAATTATTTGATCCCCTGCTGATTTTGTACGTTTGCCCACTGACAAAGAAATGGTCAGTCTGTAATTTTAATGGTAGGTTTATTTGGACAATGAGAGACAGAATAACAACAAAAAAATCCAGAAAAACACATGTCAAAAATGTTATAAATTGATTTGCATTTTAATGAGTGAAATAAGTATTCGACCCCTCTGCAAAACATGACTTAGTACTTGGTGGCAAAACCCTTGTTGGCAGTCACAGAGGTCAGACGTTTCTTGTAGTTGGCCACCAGGTTCAAACATCTCAGGAGGGATTTTGTCCCACTCCTCTTTGCAGATCTTCTCCAAGTCATTAAGGTTTTGAGGCTGACGTTTGGCAACTCGAACCTTCAACACCCTCCACAGATTTTCTATAGGATTAAGGTCTGGAGACTGGCTAGGCCACTCCAGGACCTTAATGTGCTTCTTCTTGAGCCACTCCTTTGTTGCCTTGGCCGTGTGTTTTGGGTCGGTATCATGCTGGAATACCCATCCCCGATTCATTTTCAATGCCCTGGCTGAGGGAAGGAGGTTCTCACCCAACATTTGACAGTACATGGCCCCGTCTATCGTCCCTTTGATGCGGTGAAGTTGTCCTGTCCCCTTAGCAGAAAAACACCCCCAAAGCATAATGTTTCCAACTCCAGATGTTTCCAAATTTTTCCCTCACTGTATGTCCCTCAGGTGCTCTTGTTGACTAAATCATTTACCACAGTTGTTGCACTGATACAAATTCTCTCCTGTGTACATTCCTGGCTAAGTTCAGTTTATATAGTATTATGACATTCTCTCCATGAGTTGGCCTATGTTGGCATTTAAAACTGAATGTCATTCTAAATATGTTTTTCATACAAGCTATGTTCACAGCTATGTAAGCTTTGTATGGCAGAATGTTGTTTCAGATAAAACTCAGTTTTTAACCATTTTCAGAAACTGTAGTATTTCTTCACATATATACAGGTGCTGGTCATATAATTAGAATATTATCAAGAAGTTGATTTATTTCAGTAATTCCATTCAAAAAGTGAAACTTGGATATTATATTCATTCATTACACACAGACTAATATATTTTAAGTGTTTATTTCTTTTAATTTTGATGATTATAACTGACAACTAATGAAAACCCAAATTCAGTATCTCAGAAAATTAGAGTATTACTTAAGACCAATACAAAAAAAGGATTTTTAGAAATGTTGGCCAACTGAAAAGTATGAGCATGTACAGCACTCAATACTTAGTTGGGGCTCCTTTTGCCTGAATTATTGTAGCAATGCGGCGTGGCATGGAGTCGATCAGTCTGTGGCACTGCTCAGGTGTTATGAGAGCCCAGGTTGCTCTGATAGTGGCCTTCAGCTCTTCTGCATTGTTGGGTCTGGCGTATCGCATCTTCCTCTTCACAATACCCCATAGATTTTCTACAGGGTTATGGTCAGCCGAGTTTGCTGGCCAATTAAGAACAGGGATACCATGGTCCTTAAACCAGGTACTGGTAGCTTTGGCACTGTGTGCAGGTGCCAAGTCCTGTTGGAAAATGAAATCTGCATCTCCATAAAGTTGGTCAGCAGCAGGAAGCATGAAGTGCTCTAAAACTTCCTGGTAGACAGCTGCGTTGACATTGGACCTCAGAAAACACAGTGGACCAACACCAGCAGATGACATGGCACCCCAAACCATCACTGACTGTGGAAACTTTACACTGGACTTTAAGCAACGTGAATTCTGTGCCTCTCCTCTCTTCCTCCAGACTCTGGGACCTTGATTTCCAAAGGAAATGCAAAATTTACTTTCATCAGAGAACGTAACTTTGGACCACT
>JACXGI010021130.1:0-10496 GCA_016801175.1 Esox masquinongy | reverse complement strand
TTGTGTCTTGCCCTCCTTGTGCAAGGTGTCAATGGTCGTCTTTTGGACAGCTGTCAAGTCAGCAGTCTTCCCCATGATTGTGTAGCCTACAGAACTAGACTGAGAGACCATTTAAAGGCCTTTGCAGGTGTTTTGAGTTAATTAGCTGATTAGAGTGTGGCACCAGATGTCTTCAATATTGAACCTTTTCACAATATTCAAATTTTCTGAGATACTGAATTTGGGGTTTTCATTAGTTGTCAGTTACAATCATCAAAATTAAAAGGAATAAACACTTGACATATATCAGTCTGTGTGGAATGAATGTATACATTATACAAGTTTCACTTTTTGAATGGAATTACTGAAATAAATCAACTTTTTGATGATATTCTAATTATATGACCAGCACCTGTATGTCCTGTATTGTCTGACAATTGATAAGCACCTGGCCATCTCCTGGTTAATGGTGGAATTCGGCTGTCTTTGGGCCTGTCCCTGTACCTCTGTCTGCTGTTGCCCCTAACGATGCACCTGCGATTGCTGATGCGCTGAAACTGGACTCTGACTATTATAGTCTGGGTCAGAACAGAGAAGAGGCAATGTGCAGCCGAAACCACTTCTGAATACTCCCTCTGCTGAACGCAAAATTAACATCAGTTTGCTATAGGGGCTAAAAGACTAGGATTTAGCGATGTGGGAAACCTCAAAACATCTCTTAATAAATAGCTAGCTTGTACAGGACATACTGGAAAAAGAAATTCACATGAAATCCTTTCTATCAGGAGGACTGGCTGTATTCCGTCCTGACCTGGTTTCATCAAAGCTAGCGAACAAACATGGCAATTCAGTTGGCTGCTGCTAGCTACAGTAGTAGATACAAGCATGTCGATTTAAGATTAATTTAATTACTGTTGTGGAAAATTGTTCCCCTTTTTTCCGCCAACATTTTCAAACAACTCAGGAGTTTGTGAATTCAATAGCAGACTTTATTAAGGTAATAAAGCCGTGCTGATCTGCAGCGCAACTAACCCATTTTGGTCTGCAGAACAACCGACTTCCAAACCTCGGAAACACACTTTTATACAGTATGGTTATACAATGATATTAGCTCCTCCCTCCTCCATCTTCAAACCACTGTTGGTGGCGTGATGGTGACGTGAATTCTCTCATTCTCCCAAGATTTTGCCAAGAGAGTCAAAGACAAGCTACAGGTCCTTCTGTCCTCAATGAGATAACAACAACCACTCATTGCACTGACCATGGGAACAGTAGTCGAGCCAGAGCAAGAGTACAGTTCATCACTCTCTTAATAATTAGACTGTTTGGGAAAATAATGAGATCCGGTTAAATGTTTTATCAATTAACGCTCAATTAATATACAAGTGATCACATGAGACGTTCTGTCTTCTCTTCACCAGGTTAATGTGAAATAACAACATTTTACGAAAATATCCCTACATTACATATTACTGTATACAACATAGGTAGCTAGGTGACACGGGTAAATAATAATGAACGAACAATGAAAGTGTTTTCAAATACGTTTAATGAAAACAATGCAACTACCTAGATAAACATAATAATTACCGTTGGCCAATGTTTGGTACCTGCTGATCAGCCACGTTGGGTCTTTACTGCAGTCTTTTCTTCAGCGGAACTTTTGGCACTTAATACGCAGAACAATCTGATTTATTTGGTTAGGAAGAAATGTCCCTCAAAAACGAGTCAACCAATCAAGAAGCAATATCTTCGACTTCCCCAAATCCCGCCCACTAATTTCAAAAGAGAGTGCAAAAAAGGATCCAAAAAAACTCAGTCAAAAAAAAAAACTCATTCAAAAACCTAAACAAATTAATCATAAAAATATTTATTGTTTGAATGAGTAATTTAATTTTTTGAATTATTTTGTATTTTTTTTTAAAACTTTTTTAGCATTCTTTTTTAACTAGTTAGTTTAGACCGGGAATTGACGCCATAGGGACCCGGTATGATGCAAGTGATCATGTAGTAGAACTCCGCTGCCAAATGTTCGAATGAACGATACAATTGTTCAGTCAATAGACAAAAATACTCGTGAGTACCGAGTCACTAAAAAGATTTGTTCAAAAAGAACGAATCTTTCGCGAACTGCACATCACTAGTAGGGCAACAGTTGGTTTTCAAACTAAGGGAAGTGTGGTGTGATTGGACATCAATGACAGAAATAGATTTTTACGTCGTAATTACAGGGAGTAGCCCTCCGAATCTGCAACGAGCTGCACTCGCGCTAGCTCGACCCTGGTCTCGCTGGGTGAGAAAGTTGCGTGCTTCGAGGCCTGCAAGAACTTCAAGCGATGTATGCTCTTCGACAAATGTTTGATATTAGTCTTTACTGCCCTTTAACGAGCTATTGAGATTTGAAGAGCCGAATGTCAGCGCAATGTCCAATCGAACACTAAATTCACCGCATTGCATTGCTGCCAAAAAACAACACTCTTTAGGACCTCATTTTAAGGACCTACAGGTTGTATTCACGTAAGTGAAAGTGAAATACGCTCTAGTATAACGAGGATTTTTGAAATAACTAAGGTGAGTATTTTCTAACATTCAGTAATGTTTTTTTTTTTTTTTAAATCTAATATGTACAACTCCGGAAAAATTAAGAGACCACTGCACCTTTTTCTTTCCTTTCCAAAAAAGTCGAAAAGGAAGGTTTTGAGTGAGGAACAGAAGGGTTAAAATTAAGAGACCGCTGCAAATTGAACGCTTCTGTTCCTCACTCACCTTTCCTTTTCAACTTTTTTGTAAAGGAAAGAAAAAGGTGGAGTGGTCTCTTAATTTTTTTCCGGAGCTGTACACTTTAGATGGCCTAGGCTATAGGTTACTTGAAAAATGTAAGAATAATAATAATCAGCATAGTGATAGTAAAAGTTATTTTGACAATAGAGAAAAAAATCCTCACAAGGTATGCATTCACTTTATCTGAACATTACGTATTTCAGTGTGAATATCTTTCTAGACAGAACAATGATTATTTGATCCTGTGTATTATTATACTCAGTCAATGTAACATGAATGTGTTTTTTGTATTAAGAGTTTTGAAACATTTCCCCACTCGCGAAAATAGTTCCAAAGCGATTAGTAAAATAAATATTAATGACAATTCCAACCCAACAAAGTTCAATACTGTATGTTCTGTAGCCCAATCTCCAATACAAAACCTAGAAACATAATTTTTCATAATGCAAAAATAAATTAATCCATTGACGTTAGATTCTAAGAATAGCAAAAGTAAATTGATAGTTCTCATCAGATTGTTGTACCTGGAAATCCAGCTTTGTAGATACTGCCTTAAATTGGCTCTGTGTTACTGGAATTCCCCAAAACTCAGTGTAGTAATCCTTGGTAGGGAAGTATAATTATCAATTAAAATGGAAATGTTTTTTGTCCCAATATTGGATTGACCCGGTACACACAACATTTCATATACCCAACTTTTACATTCCTTTAAAGGCACTGTCTACTAATTATGCTAATGGCAGTCATGTTGGTTTGTTTGAGTCAGTGATGTAGTCGGAACTGGCAGATACCTAGATTTAATAATTGAAAAACAACAAGACACATACAGTGGATATAAAAAGTCTACACACCCCTGTTAAAATGCCAGGTTTTTGTGATGTAAAAGAACGAGACAAAGATAAATCATGTCAGAACTTTTTCAACTTTTAATGTGACCTATAATGTGAACAATTCAATTGAAAAACAAACTGAAATCTTCGAGGGGCAAAAATGAAAAATAAAAGCCTTACAATAACCTGGTTGACCAAAGGAATGACATTCTGTTAGGAGCCTGTACACAAACCCCCATGATTGGTTAGCACCCAGGTGATCATAGTGGGGGATTTGCATGAACTTGAACCCCCCAACCACTTTGCTACCCTTCATTAGTATGAATAGGGTGCCGATGTTTCATGGCTTTCAACAGAAGACGTTAATATGACCTTTTAGGCTCCTCATCACTGTTTCAGCCTAACCATGAACAGATTATCACTCACACAAATATGGCGTGCTCTGGGCGCTACTGACACAAATGAACAAAATTACTCGTAAGTTTAGTTCTTGCTACTGAACAACTCAAAGATCCGAGTCAGTAAAGAGTCAGACTTCCACAAAATCAACAAAATGTTGGTCGCAGTGAGGAATGAAACGTAACTCCATTATCTGTGTCAGCACGCGGTTAGGATGGTTGTCAATGGGGTTTGCCATTGTTATCAGCTGGTGCAGGTGAATTTAGTACCTACTTATCACTTACCAAAGGTTCTACTGATGTCAGTCTAGTGGAAGTCTGACTATTAATCTAATAATAATCATTGTTTGACTAGGTTCTTCCAGAGGTCCTCCGTATTGGAACTTACCAGTGACGGTGCTGAAACACAACCTGTAATATGGCTTGTACAAGTCAATCAGCTTCAGAGTACGTCAAAAATGGAAGGAGACTCCTCGTTGGAAAGCTCCACGATCTGCCCCTCATTGTGCAAAACCTGTTCCAGTGCAAGGTTCTTCACGAGGATGAAGTCCGTAAAATTCAGGCAGTGGTTGAACAGTTTGATAAAACCGAAAAAATCCTGGAGTTGGTGACGGCCAAAGGAGAGGCAGCATGCTATGAGTTACTGGTGATACTGGACCGCACCAAGAAGAAGACTTTAGATGATCCTGATCTAGAGCACTGGATCAGCTGCTTCCCCTTCAGGGAAGACCTAGAAATGACAGACTACCTTGTTGGCAAGTAATCATATTGTATACAGAGTATAATATAGAATTTGATGATCTTGTTTGGTTCACCTTCAATTCAGATTATCCTACTTTCCTAGTTTTCCTCCAATAATCTTTCTCTAAAATACTTTTTATATTGTCCTTTACAGTTAATTTTATCCTTTTTAGGTTTAAAACCCTGTCAGAGATATCAGACGCTGCTGAAACGAAAAGCACAAAAGATTGCAGAGGATGCTCGAAAACAAAGCTGTGGCCTCCTACCAGAGAGTTGCAGAAAGGAAGTGTCTTTCTCTTACACTCCTCTGGTGTTAGACACAGATGTGTATTCAACTCTTTCCAAAATTAAACTGAAGAGCAAGAAATGTAGAAAAACACGTCCTAAAAAGCTAAAGAGCTTTATCCCTGTGGCCAGACAAGAAACCTCCCTGGCTGGACTACTTGATACAAATGAGAATAAAATCCTATTGGTTGGAAAACCTGGAATAGGAAAGACTACAGTCACCCATCAAATGTTAAGACTCTGGTCAGAGAAAGATCACAGAGAACTAGATTACATGTTTTATTTTAATATGAGAGACATTTCATTTAGAACAAATCCCACGTGCCTGGAGGACCTTCTCTTTAATATGTACAGTGAGCCAGAAGAAAGTAAAGAAGAGGTTTTAGAGGATATAAAGAAGAACTCTGAAAATGTTGTCATAATTTTTGATGGAATAACAGACCTGTCCTCTAACTTGGTTGTAAAGGAACTCCTTTCACACGACCTCCTCCCAGATGCAAAGATTGTGATTACATGCAGACCAGAGGTTCAATCTGAAGACTTCCTGACTGACTGTCCCACAGACTGGTTTCGAGTCGAGGTGAAAGGTTTCTGTGATGAGTCCATCAAGGCCTATTTAACTAAGATGCTGAGTGCTCAGCCTGAATCACTGAATAGTGTCTTAAACAACCTGGAGTTGTTCAGTCTGTGTCATGTTCCAATGTATGCATTGATGGTTGTTGCCTGCATTTATTCTACTCCAGAGGCTTCTAAGAAGTCATGGACTACAACCACAATGTACATCAACATCCTCTGTCACTGCATCCAGGAACACAGTGGCAAACAACTGAAAGATCCACAGTGTCTAGCTGAACACAGAGAGAAAATATTGTCTTTAGCAGAAATTGCTTATGAAGCAACAGAGCAAAAAACAATGAACTTGGCAACACTGAGCCGTAAAGAAGGCAGTCCCCAGTTTGCGTTCTTGGGGGCAGTTATGGTTAAGGTGTCCCCCACTTACTCTGCATTTCTCCACCACACAATGCAGGAGTTTTTTGGTGCCCTTTGGCTCTTACAGAATCCAGACAAAATCAGAGAGGTTCTGAAGAAGTGTCAGACAGAAGAATGGAATCACCTTATGTACTTGGTTCCTTACCTGTGTGGGCTTCTGAATGAGAGGAATATTTGTTTGGTAGACAGACTTGTTCCAGATTCACAGATTAAGAGGACATCAAATTGGTTCTTCAAGAAATTGGTGAACACATTACTTTCACCTGTAAGATACAATGATCACGTAGATTGTAGTGCTACTGAGTTTGAGATAGATCTTGTGTTTTTATGCCAGTGCTTGTACGAATCTCAGTCTCCAGGGGCCTGTTTGCTTTTTCTGGAGAAACTGGACTATCATCTAGACTTGAGTGGAGAACATCTTGATCCTCACAATTGCTGTGCAGTCTCTTATGTGATCAGTCAGTCTGCAGAGAACAGGGTTGGCTTGGACCTGGACAGCTGCACTGTGTCTGATCAAGGACTAAGGCTGATACTGGGCTCTCTGAAGAATGTCAGATATCTTAGGTAATATCTGTTATATTTTATATAATTGTTTTTATTATAATTTTGCGTTTTCTCAGGGATTGTTGTAAATCGTGATGATCCTTGTTCTGCAGGTAAACTTCAAAAGATTGAAAAAATTTAAAATAAGACCCCCCCCTCCCCCAGTATTTAAACATACCAAATTATTTCATTTGTCTGACGCTTAACAACTACAGACGTGTGACAAATTAAAGGAAAAACCTGAATGAGTCAAGGAACATAACAAATGCAGATTCTTCTATACAAGTGTACTGCATAAAACAATTAAGTAATTAATTGCATCATGCCTTGTGGCATGTAGAAAAATGCTGAGCAGGCCCAGTTGACCTATATTTTGGTTCCATCCCTCCAGTAGCGTTCCAGAGACTCATAGAATCTATGCCACAGAGAATTAAAGCTGTTCTGGTGGCTCGTGGCCCAACACCTTACGGAGACACTACTTTTTCAATATGTCACCCGTTTGTATTTATCTGAAAATGTGTCCTGAGATTTGGTCAAATTTGTCATAAAATGTTCTAGTGATTTTTTTTTTTAAATCCTTGATGTAATATAACAAACGAAATTGGGGAAAAAGCTAAACATTTCTATTTCTCTTCGTTTGAGACAGACTTCAATCACTGCTGTGTCATATGCTGTATAACTAATCTAAATTAACTTTATTAAGAAACTCCTGACCTGCTCTGATCATAGATCTACGCCCTCAATACTGTGTCACCTCTGGATAACTTTGCTCAGCGATGAGGAGGAGATGGACTTCACCAGCTTACTTGGCCTCTGTGGAAATGAGTTGCACCTTCCAGTCCAGGGTGAAAGTCGAGTGTTTGAGAGAGCAGAAGAAGTGATGAAGCAGAGTCTAGAGAGGGTTAATCTCTGTCTACACTGGAATCAGAGAACTCTTCTCAGTGAAACTCTCAGCAAAACCATTTTAGAATGTTTATCAAATATTAACAAACTCAGGTGAGTGTTCCCAAAGCCAATATACAGTGTCTTGCAAACGGTTTATGGGCCATCCTGCCGAATCGGTTCCATTTGCATGTTTTGCAACTTTTCAAAATTACACTTGATTCTTTATCTTTTTTCGGCACTGTATCTAATAACACATGTTTAACTATTCAATGTGTTAAGGTCAATCTCTGGCAATGTATTCATCTTTTTACAAGGTTTCTCAATTAAGACGGTATTTTACAGAAATAATTGGTTACATGTTCAAAAAATATATATATAGCGCCGGAAAAAATTAAGAGACCACTGCACCTTTTTCTTTCCTTTCCAAAAAAGTTGAAAAGGAAAGTTTTGAGGGAGGAACAGAAGTGTTCAATTTGCAGTGGTCTCTTAATTTGAGGTCCCGAAGATTACGGCCATCCAATTTTAGTTTTCGGCCTTGTCCCTTGCATACAGATTCCTCCGGATTCTCTGCATCTTTTAATGATATTAAAGTACTGTAGATGATGAGATCCCCAAACTCTTTGCAATTTTACATTGAGAAACTTTATTCTTAAATTGTTGATAAAGAGCTAAAATGTCTCAGTTTCAGCATGTGATATGTTTTTGTACTATTTTTGGAAACAGGGTTGTACAGTAGTAACCAATCAAGAGCCAAAGACAAACACAACATTATAAAAATACAACAAGATGGATGCGTAGGGACGTAGTGTAAACAGTAATTTTCTCACTTTCATCCATATGTAGACCTAATGTGATGTGCTTCACAGTTTTGCCCCGCTACAAGATCAGAGAGGATTTCTTGAAAGTCTGGAGAAATCAGTCCTACTATGTTTGTGTTTACAAGCAGCAATGTCTCACAGAGAAACATACCAGGGAGCTGTGAATACCCTACTGTCAATGTTCTCAGTGTATCAAACTGAGAGATATGACATTCTACTGGATCTGTACTCATATGTGAAGAACAAAATAAATCAATCAGACAGGAGTCTTCTTCTGTTATTGACACCACTTTACCAGTCAGCTCCAGCAGTCTGGTCTATAGACCTCTCAGAGAGAAAGACCTCCCTCCTCCTAGAAGTACTGAAACTCCAACCAGAGAAGAAACTAGTAGAGCTGAAGGGCTGGTCAGATGAAGAGAGTGAAGTGAGGAGTTTCCTTCAGTGTCTGCCCTACATCTTGCAGCTCAGGTGAGTCTTAAAACATTTGTAATTTTATTTATTATATTATGCTCTTTTTGAGACCTTGTAAACATGAACAGTTACTGATCTGGAAACACTATCTTCAAATTTCTTTAATGATAAATGTAATTATCCAATTGCATAAAGACTATGATTTTTTTAATTTTTTTTAGAAGCAAAGCAAGTAGTTAAAATGAGTAGTTAAATGTTTTGACACGGGCTGCACCGTCAAATTTGCAGTTGTGTAAAATGTTTCAAATACATATTAACTTGATTTTATTCAGTTTATTTGCACACTATGTAGGCTATGATCTCTATTTTTAAGTGAGATTACCTACGCTGTTACACCCATGTTTGAAAATCTCAAATCAACCGTAATTGCAGTATTTGTCAAAGAAATGTCTCGATTCAATATTCTATCCGAATCATGCAGCCCTTCTTCCGACCAATACTCTCCATGGCAAATTAGGTTTAAAAAACAACGTCTCACTCAGTGTGTATTGCAGTGGAATGAGCAGTGACATAAGTCTGATTGTGAATGTCCTTCTAGCTTCGTAAACAGAATGCATGTCAGTTACCAGGTGAACATCATTGTCAGTGAGTTTACTCCTTCACATGTTTCGCCTTACGTTGGTAGTGTGAATTGTAAATGTAAATGTACATTTTATGTTTTTTATTGATGAAACATACTCCACACTATTAAGGGGATAATTTATGATGAAATAAATTATATATTAAAAAGACACGTTTAATATCATTTGATTACTCCCCAGTCTTTTTGCGATAGCAACCCTAAATTAGCCCAGATGGTGATTAAGAAGGTGATTGGTTAATCTACAAGTTAATTGGCCTCCATCCGTGTTACATTGTAGTGACTGACATGATTTCACAGATTATTTAGGTTCTGTAAATTCATTGCGACACTGTTGTTAGAAATTGTCTACTTTTGATCCGTGAACAAAATCATAAAACCGGAAAGTGATGGGTGAACTCTTTATCTGGATGGGTACTCAGAGCCCTGATTTTAAATCCAAACAATCCAGAGCAACTTGAAGATTGCTGTCCGATGACGCCGATCAAGGAAATTCACAGATCTGTAACACCCTTTACTGACACAACAAGATGTTATGTTAAACTTTTTGTTGAATAAAAACTTAAGCGGGTGTAACAACTAAAAAAACATCCCTGTCTTAAGGGGTTTTTACTCTGTTGTAGTTTCCATTTACAGAGTAGTAAACACTCAAAACAGATCCAGTTCCTGGTGGATCTCCTTTCTCACGCAGCAGAGTGGGAGGAGCAGACAGGAGAGACGAAACTGAAGCTGGTATCATCAGTCTGTACTTACAGCACTTTTCCCTTCCGTAACTGGGATTCTTATGATGAGGAAAAACAGTATCAAAGTGAATTCCTACTGGATCTGTACTCGCATGTGAAGGACTATGAGACTCAAACAGGCCGGAGTGTCCTTCCATCATTACAGCCAGTTTACCAGTCAGCCAGTCCTGCAGTCTGGTCCATAGACCTCTCAAAGAGAAAGACATCCCTCCTCCTAGAAGTACTGAAACTCCAACCAGAGAAGAAACCAGTAAAGTTGAAGGGCTGGTCAGATGAAGAGAGTGAAGTGAGGGGTTTCCTTCAGTGTCTGCCCTACATCTCAAAGCTCAGGTGCAAATTATCTGTGAATAAATGTCATGTTTAATCAGCTTTGATGCTTTTATGGAATCTGTTATATATATATATATATATATATATATATATATATATATATATATATATATATATATATA
>JACXGI010021129.1:0-10497 GCA_016801175.1 Esox masquinongy | reverse complement strand
GATTGAACAGAAGCGGAACGAGAACTGATCCCTGTGGAACTCCGCATGTCATAGCCACCCTATCAGATTCATGATTACCAATGGTGACAAAGTAACTCCGGCCATCTAGATAAGATCTGAACCAATCAAGGACTGTCCCGGAGAGTCCTACCCAATTTTCCAGCCTATCTGTGTGTTCTATGATCTACAGTGTCAAATGCTGATTGTTGATATTCTTGTTGATCATTCCCGATAAATGTTGCTGTCTGGACCAGTGTAACTCATTGTTGAAGCTACCAAGGCTTTGTTTATAGATATCATAGTGAATTTGAAGTTTAGTTTTCTTACACTTATGTTCCGCTTTCTTACATTCTCTTTTCAGGGCGATTACCATCATGGTGGTTCTCTATGGTGTTTTCTGTTTGCTCATAGTTTTCTTTACCTTTACCGTTGCAATATGATCCATGACATTCAATATTTTGGCATTAAAATTATACAGGAGCACATCAACTGACTGAGCACTTAATGTTGGAGAGATAGCTATGTCTTCCATAAACTGAGCATTGGTACTTAATATACCTTTTCTTAACAGAAACAGAGTTCACTGGAACATTCGTGGTGATAAGTGATTCAAAAAAGACACAGAAATGATCAGACAGGGCCATGTCTTTAACCATGACAGAGGAAATATCGATCTGGTTATCTCCTTTAGAGATAACCAGATCTAGAATGTGGCCTTGAGTGTGTGTACGCTCTTTCACATGTTGAGTAAGATCAAAAGTGTCAAGTAGTGCAAAAAGTTCTTTGGCATTATTGTCTGTACTATTATCTATGTGGATGTTAAAATCCCCTGTAATAATAAACAAGTTATAATCA
The DNA here is from genome assembly GCA_016801175.1 of Esox masquinongy. Taxonomy (NCBI): domain Eukaryota; kingdom Metazoa; phylum Chordata; class Actinopteri; order Esociformes; family Esocidae; genus Esox; species Esox masquinongy. The sequence goes on along the minus strand of JACXGI010021129.1, from coordinate 9,642 downwards.
ACTGAGTTCAGCAAAATCATCAATAAAATTTGCAGAATATCGTGGAGGTCTGTAAATGGTTAAAAACAAAATTTTGGGGGTACCCTTCAATGTAAAACAGAGGTATTCAAAAGAAATAAAATTACCTAGTGTATTTTCTTTGCACTGGAATGTATCTTTGAATAGGGCAGCCACTCCTTCTCCTTTCCTACCATTTCGACACGTATTCATATAGCCACATTTTTCAGGTGCTGTCTCGTTAAGAATGGCAGCACTTCAGTCACTATACTTACAGTCTTCTGCTTACTATAATGCAGATACTGAAGGTTGTATCCAGTGAAGTTTTTGTCTATCCGGATCAAATCCTAATGCATAATTTGCTTCAAATGTGACGAGATTCGAACGCAGGACCTATTGGTTTCAGGTCCGCGTCTCTAACCACTACGCTATTTAACAAGGGTCGGTCGGTCGATGGCTCGCTCAGTAAGAGACATTCGCTCTTCTTGGCCAGCTCCGCTTACAGGGTCTGTAAAAAACTACAGAAAAATGTTGGTATAGACAGCTGTCGTATCATGGCAAACAGATCTTTCTGAGCACATTGCCAAAATGGTGGTGCGCCATGATTAGGTCTTAAAAACTTATATCCTTTATCAAAGTCATGTTTCTTAAGGATGCTGGGTCTGTTAACATATTAGGTGTTACATTCTGAGTCCTCTTGCTATCTGATCCTTTTTTCAGTGCTATTGAAACATTAGAAACAATTTGATCAAGTTCTGAAATACTGAGCATAAAATTTATAATCTGTACTTTTGGCAAATCGTCCATCAGCATTAAGTATCCGTCCATTCAAAGATCGAGACAGTGTTATTTTTTCCTTTCGATCATCGTGAAAAGTTGGACATCCAGTAGGATACAAAACTGGGAAACACTTTGCTTTGTTCGTTTTGTCCATTAACAATCTCACAGGACTATTACTTTCAGCAGGAGCAAAAGACATGATGCTGTCAAAATGCTGATCCAACACTTCAGAGGCAATGTCAACAGGTTGCAATGATGTGCCAAAGAGCAGGCCATCTTGGTCGATGTCAAATCGTCCTCTTTATCTTCTACTTCATCAACATCATCTGTTTCATTCGGCTGGTTTGAATCATGTTCATGCATGATATCTAAATCATCTCCTGTGTCATCTGTTTGATTCAGAGGGTTTTCCCATTCCTCTTTAAATTGCACATCATTGTACCACTTATTACACTTCAGCAGATATGTAAGAGCATTTCTAATATGTTCTGTTTCAACATATTGGTACTCATCGTTTCAGTTTGATTTTCACTGTCTTGTCATCACACTGATTTCTTGGAGGAACATTTGTGACATCATTGGTATGTACTGGTACACATACAACAGGTCCATGGATACCATGTTGTTTCCCAGGAGGCAGGCAGAGCAATTTCATGAAAGGAATGTGTCTAGAAATGAGATGATGCTCAAGAAAGTTCAAACATTTCAGCTGAGGAGGTACAGGATTTAACTGTAGGTTGTTCACAACCTTCCTCGGGCATTCTGCCTGCAAGACGACATGTAAAACAAACCCATAGTGTTGATTGTGGGCAATTTTGATCACATTGACTATCACAAGGCTGCAAGTATGATGCACCTTTTAGCTAAAACAGCAATTCTGTTACCCTTATTTCCATAAGTGTTTTTTTTTTACATTCTGACTTGCTTTCTGAACAATAGTCGATGACGAACAGCACACACACTCAGGGCCAATACTGATTTCTTTGTCGAATACATCCTTTGTAAATTCCATCTATCCTTGTCTCAATTGTTTTATTTTATAGGCCTCACATGCTTTGTGTTTTACATTTCTGTGGAATCATCTCCATGGTATTTCTGTAAAATGTGTTGACAAACAGATTTCTGAAATGCTGGGTTATTAGCATATTTCTGATGGCTGTATGCTTTCATACTTTCTTGAAACTCAGGATGCGTCTCGTATTTTGTTTTAGAATACACTTGCAGTTTGTTGAAACTCAGGGTCTGTCTGATATTTCTGCTTAGAATACTCTTGTACTGTGTGTTGAAACTCAGGATGCGTCTTATATTTTTGCTTAGAGTATTCTTTCACAGTTTTTTGAAAACACTTGTTTGTTTCATACTCTTTGCTTGTCTTTAGATGAGAAACCCTGTAGTTTTCATTAGTGAGATACTTCTCTTTAACTGTTAGTACTTGGCGATCTCTGTATTCATCATTCAAACTGTACTTTAACCTGAAAGACTCGGTTTTCATTTGCTGATAATTCTTGGCACTGTAATATTTTGAAGTTACAGCTTGCTTCTTTTTGTTTTTGAATGTCATATCTGTCCTGTATTTTTCTCTCTCCTTCTCACCTTTGGTTTTGTCTGCTGGTGTCATTGACCCTCTGCTTTTTCCGTAAATACATTGTGTTGATCTTTTCTTTATCTGCATTATCACAGTTCCATCATTATCAAACACTTCCATCATCTCTGCCCTTCACACTTGTGACAACTTCATAATGGTTTCCATTGCAGTGGTTCAAGTAAATTGCACTACATCTTTGAACAAATGTCTCATTGTCACCAGGGATATGATAACTTGGATATGCATTCCATCTGTCACCATTGATAGTCATGATAGTTGTCTGTAAAAGGTCAGCGGCAGCAAAAATGTCCATTTCTGTAGCCCAAGACCCTGAGTAATTCATTTTTGGCGCGACCTGGGTGGCTGTCAAAACACTAGTTGCGTTAGTCGTTTTAGGTATAACTTTAAGTACTGAGCTGTAAAGTCAAGGTGTGTCATTACCTTTCACGATGGCTGCTCGAAGAGCTCGCTTTGCTAGCCATGTAAATGGAAGATGTACCTGTGTCACCAAAGGTTTGTCATTTACCTTGGAAGAATCCATTACGCTCATCATCACAGACCTAAATTAAAATATGACATAAAGAGCACCAACATTTCAACCAAACATAATTTCAAGGTGGTATATTTTAGACACATTTGGATCAATGTTAAGCCCTTTTTAACCTCACATTTATCACGTCTGCAATCATTCCAATGACTGTACAAACCCAATCATGAACCTGACAAAATGTGAAATGAACATATTCTAATGTCTCCATGAGACATGTCTCTCAGACAGTTACACTCCCACCAAATTAATATGACTAATGATAACGGCTATGCAAATTTTTAATAAACCTAGTAATTTCCAAGACCAAATAACTGACATCTTTAGAAACTCTCAGGTTAAGCCTGATACATTAAACCAGGTAAGTGTTTGTAGACTAGTTCTATTGAAACCCATCTTAGTTATTTTCTATGAGTACAACTGATTTATGAATAGGACATTCAAGAATTGATGGATGAATAAATTTTTGCCATATCTCTTATACGCTTTACGACCTTGCTTAGTGTGAAATGGTCCAAAACAATCCATCCCACAGTAGGAGAATGGTGGTGAGGGATCAACTCAGATAGCAGGTAGATCCGCCATTTTTTGTGTTTCTGTTGGCCTGCGAGCTGTCCTGCACATAACACTATGTTTAATGTGGTTCACCACAACTTTGCTGCCACCAACAACCCAGTAATCATTTGCTTCACTTCATTAAGGGTTTGTCCTCTGCCTTGGTGCTGGGTTTTTTCATGTCAGTAGTCCAAAATCAGATGTGTGACCACTCTCTCAGTAGGATTACTGGATGCTTCAAGTCGGGAGGTAAGGAAGCCTTACTTAATCGCCCTCCCACCCTGAGAACACCATCTTGCACTATTGGGTCAAGCTGGAATAATTGATGGCTATGTGGCAGTTTGCCATGACTCAGTATTCGCATTTCCTCTTTGAATGCATCCTCTTGTGAAAATTTTACAAGCACAAGAGTAGCATTTCTTCTGTCTTCGACAATAATGGGTTCTGTTCTTTTGGCTCTTTTTGCCAGCCGCTGGATCCGAGCAACAACGTTTAATGCTGTATGCCATTTTGAGAACCGTTTAAGTCTCTCAAAAATGTTTCCTGTTTTACTACCTTTGTTTGTAGTACTTGCATTGTTTTCACCTCAGGATCGCCCACCAGATGCCCTGGATTTGCCTTTGGCATGACAATTTCCCTTTCCCACAAGAACTTGGGTCCAGTAAGCCAATTTAATTGATCAACTCTGCTACATTGAGCCCTCTAAAAGCTTGATCCGCTGGATTTTGATCGGTGTCGATATTGTACCACTGTACTGGGTCGGTTGTTTCTCTGATTCTTTGGACTCGATTTGCAACGAAAACGTGAAACCTTCATGCTTCATTATTAATGTAGCCCACGACTTCCTGAGAATCTGTCCAAAAATACTCTTGGTCAATTGTGAGCTCCAGCTCTTCCTTTAGCATACTGCTGAGGAGACCACTGCAGCTGGAAAAGTAACAACCTTTGTGGGTGTGACCCTTGCCTTACCAATGACTAGGGAGCAATGCACTTTAGCTTCATTCACCACTCGGATATATGAGCACTGACCATACCCATAGCTACTTGCATCTGAAAAATGATACAGCTCGATTCTCTGGACCTTCCCTAGGTTTTCAGTGAAGCATCTTGGAATATGGAGCTTTTGCAGATTCTCTAGGTCATTCAGCCAGCTCTTCAATCGTGGCCTTAACTCTCTAGTTACGGGAGATTGTTGTGATCGTGATGCCCCTCTGGCTATCACGATTCTCCGGACAGAGATGATGGAGTCAAGCGCAGAGTTGATGAAGCACAAAAACTTAATCAAAAAAACAGAGTCACAGGGCAGGCAGAGAAGTCGAAAGCACGGGAGGTCCAAACACAGTACAAAATCGTAAGGCGAGAGAGTAATCGTTGTTACAAAACTGGGTCACGGAATAACTAGGTAAAAAGGGTAACTGGAATAAACGCTTGGTAAGTTGATAATACAAACAATACTTCACAACCCCAAAGCCCCACCCCAGGCAGTATATACCAACCCCAATCACCCAAAACTAAACACAGGTGTGCATCAATACTCTGGGGAAGGGGGTGTGGTCGATGTCAAACACAGAGGCCACAGTCGAGAGAATTCCCCCACTGTGTTGCTGGTTTCTCATCCAGAGCAACTTTAAAGGAGAAGGTGTCGTTGTTTATTCTCCACTTTACTCCCAACAATAGTCTGGACTGGGAGTTCATCATGACTGAGATCCACGTCCTGAACTCCGCTAGCTTGTTCACTGTCCGGAATTGACTCCAAGACTTCTCTGTTGTTGGAGATGAACTTGTGGAGGTGTAATCTCCCCCTTGTACACTTATTTTGCGCTTCTCTCACTAGTTTGATAGCTGTGTCCACAGACTCTGCACTGACGAGGCCATCATCAACATAGAATTTTTTTCTGATGAAGTTGGCTGCTAAAGGATACTCCCTTTCATTTTGCTTTGCAAGATACTTCATTCTGTAATTTGTGCAGCCAGGAGAGGATGCTGCTCCAAAAAGATGGACCTTCATGCTACATTCCCTTGGCTCCGAATTTGTATCGCCATTTTCCCACCACACAAACCAAAAGTAATCTCTGTCTTCTTGGCTTACATGGAACCTGTGGAACATTTTTTTCTACATCACAAATGACTGTGATTGGGTGTTTGCGGAATCTGCTGAGCACTCTCGTCAGCCCATTTGTGAGATCAGGTCCAGTTAGTAAGTGATCAGTCAGGTTTGTGACACCATACTTGGCAGAGCAGTCGAATACAACCCTAATCTTTCCTGGCTTTCTAGGGTGATAGACCCCGTGGTGGGGAATATACCACACATTTCCTGCTTTGTGTTGGTACTCAGCTCTCTCTGCATCATCATCCTTAAACACCTGCCATAAATTTAAAGTAGTCATCCTTAAATTTGGGATTTTTCTCAAGTTTTCCTTTCAGGTGCTTCAGCTGCACCAGAGTCTCAATTTAACTGACTCCCACAAACTGATCTTTGGCCAGTTATTCAGTTTTTCCCTAAATGCACACTGGATAACGAAGGGGTGTCCATACCTATTATTCAAAACCTCCCATGCTTGGTCGTAGGCTTCATCATCCTTTCTGTAGAAACTTCCTTCTAACACAGATCGTGCTTCACCACTGATGTATATCTGGGTTTGTGCATCGCTGTTCTATCAGTGCTTTAAAACTTGTGCTCCATTCTAAGAACTTAAGTGGGTCCCCTGAGAAGACTGAGGGCTCGGGTGCAGGAAGTCTGGAGAGAACGAATGTGTCATGTAGGGCTTGTACTAGAGATACTTCTTTGATAGTATTGTTTGTTTTTTCATTGTTATCATTCTTACATGTTTGTTCACCTTTAATGTCTTTATAAAGTACTGGAGGACAGTTGGCCACCTCACTTCGTGCTGTTTCACCTTCATCACAGGCCTCACCTGAGTCAGCTTCAGAGTACGCCTTAAGCTTAGCTGATATTACTTGCAGATCCCTCTGATTTCCAGTCTTTTAAGTTCTTGCCTTTATGCAGCGAATGCCTCCTCCATCACCATTTCTGCCTTCTTTGCAGCAAGCTGTGCGGCACACTCTGCTATTATTGCAGTGATGCCTCACTGTTCTGATGAACAGCTTGAGTGGTGGCTACAAACAGTAGCTTTGTGGATTGTAGTCCCAAATATTGACTGGGCATACTCTTTGTTGAGCACCATATGAAGTCTTGCGTCTCCTGCCATAGCATCTAATTCTTCTTGCCCCACTTCCATCATGCGTGCTTTCATCAGCCTCATTGGGTCCGCTATTACTGCTGTGCAGGAATCCATCTTTCTTCTAATCTCAGTAGAAGGTGCTAATTGAGATCGCATATTTTCATATTTTCTCCATGAACTGACATTGTAAGTGCTTTAGAAAAAATATCTATCACCACGTTATTGCTAAATATGCATATAACCCAGGGGTTCCCAAACTTTTTTGGATGATGACCCCATTTCGATATCTAAAAATTCTCACGACCCCAACCATGTGAAGAAAAATTATATATAATCGTTATTTTTTTTTATTTGAGGCTATGAGAGTCAATTTTAAAACATTCTCCCCCAACCCCATTTTCATTTCAGGTGACCCCTGGTTTGGGAACCTCTGATATATCCCCTTGTAAATATGTTATTGTCCATGCAATCATGGTGCTAATATTTAGTAACAATTTACTCAAATAAACCCCAACGCACTCCTTTGATTATGCATTTGAACTCTCAAATTAAAAACACCAGTAGAACAATCATAACAATGTTACTAAAGCAGGAACAACAATTACGCTATAGTAATGAAAGAAATCAATTACCCCTCTGAATAAACCAAAATAAACCAAGTATTTTGTCTTTCAAAGTTTACAAAATGTCCGTATAGTTGTAGAGGTAGCACAGTCAATCCTGATACCGTCTGCAAAGCCGCACTTTTCTGCCTGAAGACAGCAACGGAACGAAGCAGACAGTGCACGCTGAGGCCTGTGGAAAGCGTATTTGCAGAGCTATAGCTTACGTCGGTAAATGTTGCCTTCTCTTGAATTGCGGTACTCTTGCTCCCAACCCGATAATTTTAAGAGCCGACTCTCGTCTTCTCCTGTAGATCGGCAAGCCTTTTCTCCAACGTCTTGTCCGGCCACACGTCGCGCTAGAGATCATGCTTCCTCCTCTCTTCCTCCCGGACGCGGGCCGTTCCCTAATTTGTACTCTTGGCCATGCTTGTTGTAGGACACGTTTTCACTGTAGCTACACCGGTCCAATGAAATAATGGCCACGCTTCGTACAGATGTCTTTTGATAATTTATTTCTCTTGTTCTTTCTTGTCAGCAGACACCGTGAAAACTACAGGAAAATAAAGAATATAAAAGGTTTCAATTATACATCTCTCAGTCATTTTAAAATAAATGAACTAGCGCCCATTGCTAGACAGGCCCAAAACACGATAGCACAAAAAAAATGTGCTGAAATCAAATTAAGTCACAGAAACCATGTCACATCATACATTTAAAAGCACATCAGTAATAAAAACCAAATAAAGAAATTACCGTTTGCGCCTCTTGGACCACGTGCAGAATGTTAATTTTGGAGACTGTTCTGTCTTTCCTCTCTATCCATATTGCAGGTTACCCACAAGGGCCTTGGTTTAATGTGGGGGAGGACAGCTTGGTTAAAACCTAGGTGTTGACAGAACAAAGGGAATGTGTATTATTGACATAGAACAGCTGGGCAGCATCTTACCACACCCCTTTTAACTGTAATAAATACTGACTGTTCATGTATTTACCACAGAAATTCCCCAGAGGGTTATTCTGTAAGCTTTTGACACGTCTCTCTATTTGCAAATAAACTGCTAATTATGCCAAGAGAATTTTGTCTCTGTACTTACTACTTTAAGAGTTCCTATTGATGGAATTACCATCACACGCCCCCGTTCACAACCTATACAACCTATCAGGCCCATAAGGCCCTTAATTGCTGCTTACAGCAATATTTAGGGGTCCAAGCAGTGAAGCTGCGGAACCCTATTGTAATTGTTAGTTTTTATCAGCATAGCCAGTTCAGCCAGGAACCCCGAGTGGTAATTGGTCAGCAACGCATCAAGTGATGCAGGATCGCTCTTATCACGTCAGATTGCAACCTGTCTATATAACCATCAGGTTACTCACTTAGTTGTTTGAGCTTGTAATAGCATGCGGGTGCACGTCCCTGGAGCAATTTCTGCTGTCGTCCGTGAATTGCACGGGCTAGTGTGCTTTTCTTTTGGGTGTGGGGGTTTTCGTCTTCCTCCTGGAGTTGGGTTTCGTTTTAATGCCTAATGGTAGCGCTGCCATCGGGATCTGTCACGAAGGGTTCTTCGGGTTCCTGCTGGAGGCTACGAGTCACGTTCGGTGTTCGTACGGTGACTTCGACCACCTTCGCTGGAATATCTCGAGGGCCGTTCTTGCGTGCGGGGAGGAAGTGCTGGGTCCATGGGTTCTCCGGATTGAAGCTGTGCTGCAGTTCGAGGGAAATTCCGATGTCAGGGAATGGTCTGCTGCTTCAGCCTTTGCCCCAGTGCCTTGGGGCCAGCCCCGTTCCCAATCCTAGAGGTTGTACGGTTGTTGTTTTGCTGGCCGTCGTTCCCGAGGTGTCTCGAGTGCATTCATTCCTCGGATGTGGTTCTTATGATCTGGTTCGGTATTGGCTGCTGGGATATGGTATTCCGCCTCGACGGGTATGTATCTAATTTGGATGTGGTCCGTCATGCGCTGCTCGTTTCTGTGTGGCGTGTTCTGTGTCGAATTGCGGTGTTGTCATCCGTCCTTAATTGTTTCATTCTACTACGCTTGCGGGCATACTGCTAGCTGTCAAGTAGTGTGGTGGCTTCGGTACGGGTGTTAAGACAATATTTATAGAGGCACAAATGCTGCAGGTAATGCATGGAGGATGATTTCATCCGATATTCGGCTACCAGCTCATTAACATTAACTGTGGCTATTCAAAGTGTGGGGCAATAGCATTAAGATAACATGCAAGTCTGCTAGAGGCTAAGTAGAACTAAGAGATATTGTAACTGCATTAGAGGAGGGGGTGACAGGATCCTTATCTCACTAGAATAGCTGGGAGCAAGAACAGACCCCTTTGGAATTCGGTAATAAACTGGCAGAATGCCAAATAAGGGAAAAGACGCTAAAGCTAGAAGT
>JACXGI010021128.1:0-10498 GCA_016801175.1 Esox masquinongy | reverse complement strand
CCATGTCATCTGCTGGTGTTGGTCCACTGTGTTTTCTGAGGTCCAAGGTCAACGCAGCCGTCTACCAGGAAGTTTTAGAGCACTTCATGCTTCCTGCTGCTGACCAAATTTATGGAGATGCAGATTTCATTTTCCAACAGGACTTGGCACCTGCACACAGTGCCAAAGCTACCAGTACCTGGTTTAAGGACCATGGTATTCTTAATTGGCCAGCAAACTCGCCTGACCTTAACCCTATAGAAAATCTATGGGGTATTGTGAAGAGGAAGATGCGATACGCTAGACCCAACAATGCAAAAGAGCTGAAGGCCACTATCAAAGCAACCTGGGCTCTCATAACACCCGAGCAGTGCCACAGACTGATCGACTCCATGCCACGCCGCATTGCTGCAGTAATTCAGACAAAAGGAGCCCCAACTAAGTATTGAGTGCTGTACATGCTCATACTTTTCATGTTCATACCTTTCAGTTGGCCAACATTTCTAAAAATCCTTTTTTTGTATTGGTCTTAAGTAATATTCTAATTTTCAGAGATGCTGAATTTGGGATTTTCATTAGTTGTCAGTTTTAATCATCACAATTAAATGAAATAAACATTTGAAATATATCAGTCTGTGTGTAATGAATGAATATAATATTCAAAAAGTTTCACATTTTGAATGGAATTACTGAAATAAATCAACTTTTTGATGATATTCTAATTATATGACCAGCACCTGTATGTTCCGCTTTCCTACATTCTCTTTTCAGAGCACTTACCATCATGGTGGTTCTCCACAGTGCTTTCTGTTTGCTCATAGTTTTCTACGCACACGTTACGTTTACCGGTACAACACGATCCATTCAATATTTTGGTGTTAAAATTATCCAGGAGTACATGAAGGCCTCCATGAACTGAGCATTAGTACTCTCATTAATGTACCTTTTTTTAACAGAAACAGAGTTTACTGGAACATCCGGGGTGATCAGTGACTCAAAAAAAGACACAGAAATGATCAGACAGGACCAAGTCTTTAACCATGACAGAGGAAATAGAGACCTTTGGGGATAACCAGATCTAGAATGTGGCCTCGAGTGTGCGTATGCTCTTTCACATGTTGAGTGAGATCAAAAGTGTCAAGTAGAGCAAAAAGTTATTTGGCATTATTGTCTGTATTATTATCTATGTGGATGTTAAATTCCCCTGTTATAATAAACAAGTTATAATCAATATATATAACAGAGTAGTTCAGCAAAATCATCAATAAAATTTGCTGAATATTGTGGAGGTCTGTAAATGGTTAAAAACAACATTTTGTGAGTACCCTTCAATATAAAACAGAGGTATTCAAAAGAAATAAAATTACCAAGTGTACTTTCTTTGCACTGGAATGTGTCTTTGAATAGGCATCCACTCCTCCTCCTTTCCTACCATTGCGACATGTATTCATATAACCACATTTTTCGGTGCTGTCTCGTTAAGAACAGTAGCAATTCAATCTTCTGTTAGCCATGTTTTAGTGAGAAACATGCACCAGTCACCGTGTCTCAGTGAACCTTGACTCCCGTATTAATAACAGAAAGGGTACCAACTGCTGTGCTCGCAGTAGAGCAGACACTGACTCCATTGGCACTGGTGCCCGCGGTAGAACAGACACTGACTCCATTGGCACTGGTGCCCGCGTAGAACAGGGTGTGGTTCTTGCGTCTGTACTGGTACTGGTCCCTGCAGCTATGGAAGAGGCAGTGTCGTTCCCGGTCACAACAGTAGAACCAACAGTGGAGATAGAAGAGACAGAAAGAGACCATATAGAGGTAGCCGTGAAGTATGACTGGTACAGATGGGCTCAATACACGGCTAACCAACATAACTGTTTGGTGTGCTCAAGAGCAGGGCACGGAGGCATGGTAGTGGAACTGATTGAAAAAGTTTGGGAGAAAAGTTCAAGCTATGGCGTGAAGAAATATATGGCGATGATTTCCATGACCCATGTTTTATAACGTGCCTAGTTTGGCTAGGAAGTACACGGATCCAAGCTGAAATGAAGTACAATTTCTTGGTAACATCGGAATGTGAGGCTTTGGATGTCAGGATTAGTTTAGAGAAGGCAGCAGTAACCCTCCCGAATTCTGGATGTGTGGAGGAAGGCAATTACGCTCAGTGTTACCAAGGGATTGGTCAGGGACATGTGCTAGGGTCAGGGCAGCCCAAGATGTGACCATAATACCACATATCACATGTATCAACTACATATACTATAATCAGCAGAGGTTTATCAGTTATAGAGATGCAGCTCTGACAGTCTTAGGTGAGCAGCTTCAGGCCACAAGTAAGATGGCATGGCAGAATAGGCAGGTACAAGATTGGAATCTGGCAGAAAAAGGAGGAGTCTGTGTGGTGTTTGGTGAACAGTGTTGTACTTCCATTCCAAACAACACTGGGCCTGGATGGTTCATTTACTAAGGCCATGTACAAACTCAAACAGCTGAGAAATGTGGTGAAGGATAATGCAGGCTCGGATGCTCAAACGTGGGATTGGTTGGAGATGTCACTAGGAGAATGGCGTGCAATGCTAACTAAAGTAGGGATCGTAATGGGGATTGATCAACCACGGCTATGAGGAAATGAAGCTTCAGGACTTACTAGGCCTGGAGCACTGCCCCTGCCCTTTCAGAGAGTATAGATGTCGATAATGCAGCAAGAGGTATCACAAGAAGATCAACGGACAAGTATTCACAGATGGACATTATCATTACCCAGAACCATATGATTGTGGATTGTGCCAAGGGGGGACTGTCCTTTGTGTTGAGAAAGATTGTGCTCCAGTGTGAAGAAGGTTTAAGGCACCAAGGTGGCTGGTAGCCAACTTAGTATGAGATTATGTTGATGATTGGAGACTAGATGGTTTTATTACCTTAGATATTCTTATATTCTGATTGATGTTTTGATCAATGTTTTGATTTATCCTGTATGATGCACTATGAGAAGTCTATATACCGTATATATCATTTTTATGTATAATCATTTTAATCTACATATTTGCAAGGCTCTGAAAGTGGAGGAGAAGGTGATGTTATGCAAGATATCACTGTATAAATGTGTGTGTCCGAGGTTGAAAAGACAAATGTTTCTGCAGATCAACTAAGCTTTTATGATCTTCATTAAAGTCTAATTTGAATCCACAAACTCTTGAGTTATTGGATATTTTTGGCGAGAAGAGAGTAACATTTTCATCGACAACGTATGTGTTTTTTCACGCAACCTTGGTTTTCCCATTATGTACTTACATGATTTCATATTAATATTTAAAACTTATTTGTCATTTACCTAATTAAAATGGTGCTATATTCCTTACATAAAATGCATTTTGCAAACTACACATTTATATGATAAACATTGTTAAAAAATGGATATAAAGTTAGGTCCGGAAATAATTGCACTCTGACACAGCCAAAGAAAGTTTTGTTACTTTGGCTGTTTACCAAAATATACAGTTGTGCTAAAAAGTTTGCATACCCTTGGATAATTGGTAATATATGTACCATTTCTAAAGAAAACATGAGTGAGCAGGCAAAACACATTTTATTTCTTATGGGATTCAAATTCAACTGTAGGTCATAACAGAAAGGCACAATCATAAAACACAACATGGCAATAAAGAAAAAAAATAAACCCTGTTCAAAATTCTGCATACCCTTTCTGCATACCCTTTCTTATTAGTTCTTAATACTGTGTCTTGCCCCTTTTAGCATCAATGACAGCGTGCAGTCTTTTGTAATAGTTGTCTATGAGGCCCCGAATTCCTGCAGGTGGTATAGCTGTCCATTTGTGCTGGCAAAATGCCTCCAGGTCATGCAAAGTCTTTGGTCGTCTTGCATGAACCGCACGTTTGAGATCTCCCCAGAGTGGCTCGATGATATTAAGGTCAGGAGACTGTGATGGCCACTCCAGAACCTACCCCTTTTTCTGCTGTAACCACTGGAGGGTCAACTTGGCCTTGTGCTTAGGGTCATTGTCATGCTGAAAAGTCCAAGAGCGTCCCATGTGAAGCTTTCGTGCAGAAGAATGCAAATTGTCTGCCAGTATTTTCTGATAACATGCTGCATTCATCTTGCCATCAATTTTCACAAGATTCCCTGTACCTTTAGAGCTCACACCCCCCCAAAACATCAATAAGCCACCAACATGCTTCACAGTGGGGATGGTATTCTGTTCACTATAGGCCTTGTTGACCCCTCTCCAAACATAGCGCCTATGGTTGTGACCATAAAGCTCTGTTTTTGTCTCGTCACTCCAAATTACAGTGTGCCAGAAGCTGTGAGGTGTGTCAAGGTGTTTTCGGGTATATTGTAACCGAGGTTTTTTGTGGCATTGGCGCAGTAAAGGCTTCTTTCTGTCAACTTGACCATGCAGCTCATTTTTGTTCAAGTATCATTGTATTGTGCTCCTTGAAACAACCACACCATCTTTTTCCAGAGCAGCCTGTATTTCTCCTGAGGTTACCTGTGGGTTTTTCTTTGTATGCCCCGAACAATTCTTCTGGCAGTTTAGGCTGAAATCTTTCTTTGTCTACCTGACCTTGGCTTATCAAGAGATGCACGAATTTTCCACTTCTTAATAAGTGATTGAACAGTACTGACTGGCATTTGCAAGGCTTTGGATATTTTTCATATCATTTTCCATCTTTATAAAGTTCCATTACCTTTTACGCCGGTCTTTTGACAGTTATTTTCTGCTCCCCATGGCTCAGTATCTAGCCTGCTCAGTGCATCCACGTGAGAGCTAACAAACCCATTGACTATTTATACACAGACACTAATTGCAATTTAAAAAGCCACAGTTATGCGAAATTCGCCTTTAATTGCCATTTTCACCTGTATGTCACCTTATGTTTCACCTTGTGTGTCTGTAACAAGGCCAAACATTCAAGGGTATGTACACTTTTGATCAGGGCCATTTGGGTGATTTCTGTTATCATTATGATTTAAAAAAGAGCCAAACAACTATGTGATGATAAATGGCTTCATATGATCACTATCCTTAAATAAAAATAAATAAAGACAGTCAGTCATATTTTCTAAACCAATGCCAAAATTTCACAATTTCTGCCAGGGTATGCAAACTTATGAGCACAACTCTATTCAAGTTTGTTAAATAATGACTATGGGCTTAAAGTGCAGTCTCAGCTTTAATTTGAGGGTATTTGCATCCAAATTGGAGGAAGGGTTTGGGAATTACAGCTCTTTAATACATAGCCTCCTCTTTAAGTAATTGGACAATTGACTCAAAAGCTGTTTCATGGACTGGTGTGGGCTATTCCTTCATTATTTCTTCATCAATTGAGCAGGTAAAAGGTCTGGAGTTGATTCCAGGTGTGGTATTCACATTTGAAAGCTATTGCTGTGAACCCACAACATGCGGTCAAAGGAGCTCTCAGTGCAAGTGAAACAGGCCATCCTTAGGCTGCAAAAAAAAAATTCCATGGTAAAGAGAAACCCCTTCACAACATCCAGCCAAGTGAAGAACACTCTCCAGGAGGTAGGCATATCATTATCCAAGTCTACCATAAAGAGAAGACTTCTCAAGAGCAAATACAGAGGGTTCACCACAAGGTGCAAACCATTCATAAGCCTCAAGAATGGAAAGGACAGATTAGACTTTGCCAAAAAACATCTAAAAAAGCCAGCCCAGTTCTGGAACAGCATTCGTTGGACAGATGAAACTAAGATAAACCAGTACCAGAATGATGGGAAGAAAAAAGTATGGAGAAGGCTTGGAATGGCTCATGATCCAAAACATACCACATCATCTGTAAAACACGGTGGAGGAAGTGTGATGGCATGGGCATGCAAGGCTTCCAATGGCACTGGGTCGCTAGGGTTTATTGATGTTGTGACAAAGGACAGAAGAAGTCGGATGAATTCTGAAGTGTATAGATATATTTTTATCTGCTCAGATTCAGCCAAATTCAGTGAAGTTGATTGGACAGCGCTTCACTTTACAGATGGACATTGACCCAAAACATACTGCAAAAGCAACCCAGGAGTTTTTTAAAGGCAAAGAAGTGGAATATTCTGCAATGGCTGAGTCAATCACCTGATCTCAACCTGATCGAGTATGCATTACACTTGCTGAAGACTAAAATCAAGGGAGAAAGACCCATGAACAAACAACAACTGTAGACAGCTGCAGTAAAGGCCTGGCAAAGCATCACAAAGGAGGAAACCCAGCGTTTGGTGATATCTATGCGTTCCAGACTTCAAGCAGTCATTGCCTGCAAAAGATTCTCGACAAAGTATTAAAAATGAATATTTTATTTATGATTGTGTTCATTTGTCTAATTGCATTTGAGCCCCTGAAAGAAGTGGACTGTGTATGAAAATCGTTGCAATCCCCAAACGTTTCATCTGAATTTTTTTGTTCAACCCCTTGAATTAAAGCTGAAAGTCTACACTTGAATTGCATCTTGGTTGTTTCATTTCAAATCTATTATGGTGGCGTACAGAGCCAAAATTAAGAAAATTATGTCAGTGTCCATATATTTCTGGACCTAACTGTATGTGATTACAATATGTTTTGTAATTTTTCTGTTTAATTGGTTATAATAAGTTTGCAAGCAATAAACACCTGTGGAAGAAGTCTTTTGTCGCTCAAGTCAACTGCAAAACACTCAATAATTCTCTCTGTAGATGGCTAGGTTACAGTTACAGTGCCTTCAGAAAGAATTCCGACCCCTTCATTTTCTCAATTTTTTTTGTTATAGATGTAGTTTATAATTGATTACATTATAATTTATTATATTTAATGTATTTATTTTTATATGACTAAAAGAGAGGGACAAGCAACATAATATTTCTCTGCTCTTTTTAGCTTTATCATACAATTCAGTTCCCAATTACCTTCAAGTGATGGTCTAGCTCATTTGTTACTTTATATGGCTACACTGTTCTCTACATTCACAGGGTTCAGGTAGGTGTATGGCAATGGAAGTCTGACATTCCTGGCTTTGGTTTCGATACTGAAGATCTTTAGTTCTTTCTGGAGATGTTCCATCTTCTTCAGTGGGGTCTTTTCAATGAACTGCTCATCTGTGCAGTTTCCAAGAGGGACCTGAAAAAGTTGATTAGAGGATCAGAAAAGTTAGAGATCATCCAGTATGGTACCCTATATGCTATATAGTGCACTGTTCCTGCATTCATTTTTACCAGAGACCTAGAGGCCCTGATCAAAGTAGTGCACTACAAAGGGAATAGGGTGCCATTTTGAATGATTATACAGTAAGTTTAAACCTTAGTTCAATTTATTTAAAATAATTTCAGATGCTTTATCTGCGCTGTATCGAGCATGTTTGTTGCAATGGAACCAATAGAAAGTCCAAGCACTACAACTGGAATAACATGAAATCATAAGTGTTGGGTTTTGATTACAAAAATGTTCATTCGCCAACTAACAGAGGATGTGGCACTCAGAGAAAGGGAGGCAGATGTGTCTGAATCATCAGGTTATCATTTCCACACCTCACATGGAGGAAGCCCATTGGCCAGGCAGAGGGAGAGTATGGAGCAAGATGGAACTGGGCCGACATTCCCCACAGGGAGAAAATACAGTGTGCTAAATAATAATAATAATAATGCATTTAATTTATATAGGGCTTTACAAGGACCCAAAGACGTTTTACAAAATGAACATTGAACAGAAACGCACTAAAAATACCATGAGAAAACAAAGAAAATTGAGAGTGTGAGATTGGGCATGGCTAGGGGTAGGCGATTTTGAACAGATGTGTCTTGAGGCGTTGCTGGAAGATGGGGATAGTCTCAGAGTCACTGATGTATTTGGGGAGAGAGTTCCAGGCCTGGGAGCAACCCTTGAGAATGTCTTGTCACCAAAGCCTTTGAGCTTTGACTTCCGGAATATGAGATTGCCCACAGTACCGGAACGGAGTGACTGTGTAGGTTGATATAGAAGAAGAGAGGTAGGCAGGGGTGTTATTGTTTAGGACTTTATATAGTGGGGTGAACAAGTATTTGATACACTGCCGATTTTGCAGGTTTTCCAACTTTCAAAGCATGTAGAGGTCTGTAATTTTTATCATAGGTACACTTCAACTGTGAGAGACGGAATCTAAAACAAAAATCCAGAAAATCACATTGTATGATTTTTTTAATAATTTATTTGCATTTTATTGCATGACATAAGTATTTGATCACCTACCAACCAGTAAGAATTCCAGCTCTCACAGACCTGTTAGTTTTTTTTTAAGAAGCCCTCCTGTTCTCCACTCATTACCTGTATTAACTGCACCTGTTTGAACTCGTTACCTGTATAAAAGACACCTGTCCACACACTCAGTCAAACAGACTCCAACCTCTCCACAATGGCCAAGACCAGAGAGCTGTGTAAGAACATCAGGAATAAAACTGTAGACCTGCACAAGGCTGGGATGGGCTGCAGGACAATAGGCAAGCAGCTTGGTGAGAAGTCAACAACTGTTGGCGCAATTATTAGAAAATGGAAGAAGTTCAAGATGACTGTCAATCTCCCTCGGTCTGGGGCTCCATGCAAGATCTCACCTCGTGAGGAAGGTGAGGAATCAGCCCAGAACTACACGGCAGGACCTGGTCAATGACCTGAAGAGAGCTGGGACCACAGTCTCAAAGAAAACCATTAGTAACACACTACGCCGTCATAGATTAAAATCCTGCAGCGCACGCAAGGTCCCCCTGCTCAAGCCAGCGCATGTCCAGGCCCGTCTGAAGTTTGCCAATGACCATCTGGATGATCCAGAGGAAGAATGGGAGAAGGTCATGTGGTCTGATGAGACAAAAATAGAGCTTTTTGGTCTAAACTCCACTCGCTGTGTTTGGAGGAAGAAGGATGAGTACAACCCCAAGAACACCATCCCAACCGTGAAGCATGGAGGTGGAAACATCATTCTTTGGGGATGCTTTTTTGCAAAGGGGACAGGACGACTGCACTGTATTGAGGGGAGGATGGATGGGGCCATGTATCGTGAGATCTTGGCCAACAACCTCCTTCCCTCAGTAAGAGTATTGAAGATGGGTCGTGGCTGGGTCTTCCAGCATGACAACGACCCGAAACACACAGCCAGGGCAACTAAGGAGTGGCTCCGTAAGAAGCATCTCAAGGTCCTAGAGTGGCCTAGCCAGTCTCCAGACCTGAACCCAATAGAAAATCTTTGGAGGGAGCTGAAAGTCCGTATTGCCCAGCGACAGCCCCGAAACCTGAAGAATCTGGAGAAGGTCTGTATGGAGGAGTGGGCCAAAATTCCTGCTGCAGTGTGTGTAAACCTGGTCAAGAACTACAGGAAACGTATGATCTCTGTAATTGCAAACAAAGGTTTCTGTACCAAATATTAAGTTCTGTTTTTCTGATGTATCAAATACTTATGTCATGCAATAAAATGCAAATTAATTATTTAAAAATCATACAATGTGATTTTCTGGATTTTTGTTTCAGATTCCGTCTAGCTATGATAAAAATGACAGACCTCTACATGCTTTGTAAGTAGGAAACACTGCTGATTTTGCAGGTTATCAAATACTTGTTCTCCCCACTGTATGTCAGTTGGAGGATCTTGTAGTCAATGCTTTGGGAGATAGGGAGCCAGTGTAACTCACAGATAGGGGTGATATGCTGCCGGGACTTGGTGTGTGTGAGTATTCTGTCCGTTGAGTTTTAAACCATTTGGAGCTTATGGAGGGATGTAGATTTGATGCCGGTGAGTAGCGAGTTGCAGTAGTCAAGACGGGAGGTTATGAAAGCATGTGTTAGGGTTTCAGCAGCAGGACGGGAGAGGGAAGTTCTAGTTTGGCCACGTTGCGGAGGTAGAAGAAAGAGGATTTTAAAGTCTGTTTAATGTCCTGAGGAGAGTGTAGATTCGAGAATGACGCCAAGTTTACGTGCGTTGAGGATGGAGAAAATATGGTGTGAGAGTGAAAGTGCCAGTTTTAGTGAGGGTGGATTTGGTTCCAATGAGTATGAGTCCTGTTTTGTCAATGTTTAGTTTGAGGAAGTTTCCTTCATCCATGCTTTTATTGCAGTCAGGCAGGATTCAATATGGGTCAGAGGAGGGTTGGTGAGAGATTTGGTGGCTAGATATACAGGTGCTGGTCATATAATTAGATTATCATCAAAAAGTTGATTTATTTCAGTAATTCAATTCAAAAAGTGAAACTTGGATATTATATTCATTCATTACACACAGACTGATATATTTCAAATGTTTATTTCATTTAATTGTGATGATTAACACTGACAACTAATGAAAATCCCAAATTCAGTATCTCCGAAAATTTGAATATTACTTAAGAACAATACAAAAAAAGGATTTTTAGAAATGTTGGCCAACTGAAAAGTATGAACATGAAAAGTATGAGCATGTACAGCACTCAATACTTAGTTGGGGCTCCTTTTGCCTGAATTACTGCAGCAATGCGGCGTGGCATGGAGTCGATCAGTCTGTGGCACTGCTCAGGTGTTATGAGAGCCCAGGTT
>JACXGI010021127.1:0-10500 GCA_016801175.1 Esox masquinongy | reverse complement strand
CTGTATGGGTGTGTACTGTAAGGGGCTGTGTGAGCTCTCAGTAGGGCATCTCATGTTCAACACACAATCATTTTCTCAGTTATTGTTACGAACCCTGTGGCTCTAGCAGTCTAGGGTGGATGGTACAGAGACCCGTAAAATAAAACTCATGCAAAGTGGTGTTGTGTACAGGAACAGTGAGAACAAACAACACAGACAACTAAAGCTACCGTCAAACATAAAACATTTATTATAAACACATGGTAAAGGGGTTAGGGAAAAGGGGCTGAGCTGGACCCAAGAAATGAAATATAGTCCAAACACCCCTAAACTGAACTTGCCTGCCTCAAGAACCGCTTGGCTGACTACTAACCAATACAAAAATACAGTGGGTAGTCCGCTCAGTTCTAACTAGTGTTTTTAGACAAAGTTTTCCACGGGTTGTGTATGCCCAAGGGCGACTTGAGAAAAAAAACTTTTTCCCAGGGACACAGGGACAAACAAAAATACACAGGTTGAACAAGGACTAAACAGCAAACAATTGACTAGACAACACCAAACAAAACACCACAGCAATACATACTCACATGAAACAGGACAAAGTGAGATGTATGTGCTAAACAAAGTGATGTATGAATGAACAAAGTGTCTGTCTATCAAAAAGGGTATGTCTCTCAAGAGTGTCTATATCCATGTGGGGTAAAGCAAAAGAGTCTCTCTCTGGGAGAACCAACTGACTGGGTTTTTAAACCAGGGATGTGTAATGCGATTGGGTAACGGAAAAAGGAACAGGTGGTGTAATTAGAATGGTTGTCCACTGATTGGTCCACCTCAGCAGTCAGGCGATGCACTCATGACTGCCAGGTGGGTAACACCAACGAGCACAATCAGGAACATAAGGGACACCTGGGGAAACGGCAGGTGGGGAAAAACACAAACACACATACTGGGTACCTGCATGCGTAACAGTTATCCATGATGAACCAAGGTCAATACTACACAGTCCTATAGACTATAGCTAGATCATGGCAGCGGTATTGATTGCCTCTTAATGACAAACATTGTGAAGGGCTGAAACATGGCTGAAACAGGGCTGGAACATGGCTGAAACAGGGTTAGAACATGGCTGAAACATGGCTGAAACAGGGCCGAAACATGTCTGAAACAGGGCTGAAACTTGGCTGAAACATGGCATGATGCTGCCAATTCATCTAATGCCGAGTTACATTTGAAAGGCATTTGTTGTGGTATACTGGAAACAACCACCATAACAAATATTGTGCATGTGAAGGCAGCGACAGTAAAGACAACATTACGCAGTTAAGACAACATTATGCGGAATAACAGATCATTATGGTGTGTAGATTTACTGTACATATTCAGAGAAATAGTTAATCATGTTTAGCATGTCATTAGCTAATGTCAGTAAGGAATGAATGCCCTTTTCTCAGTGCACACAGATGCACCGATGTTGTGCGTTTTGTAATGGAGCTTGTACCTCATTGTTTACCATCACGATGTGGTATTCCTGATATGGCATTATTTAATTGACCCATTGTGCTTTTTCCAATCTCCGGCCACTCTGGCTGATGTTCATGTGTCAGATGAAGCATTGATGATGAGATTCCAGGGAAAAAAAGATGAAGTGGCTAATTGATTAGTCATCCATTTATCCTCCGGAGAGCTCGGCTTCGAGAGAAGTACGGAAAAGGCCTTCATCTTATTGGTTTGAGTCCTGTTTTATGGGTTTAAGAAAATCTCAGAAGACGAGTCTGTCGAATTCCGGAGTAAATATAAGAAAAGTCACTAGAAAAACATCCTTTACTTTGTGGGAACTAGGCTATGACAGTCATCCTGGTATGAAGGGTTTGACTGTTATTGCTTCGCTATGTTGGGTGTGTCCTGTTCTCATGGCTCCTGTGTGACAGTGGAGCTCCTGAATAAAGGACTGGTTGTATTTTAACTGATGATGGGCAGATTGTGATGGACCCTTATTCCCTGCTGTTAGGCCACCTAACTGGTGTCCAATGGCTAATATCGTGGTGTGTGTTCGTGTTTCAGGCCCTTTCCTTCAGAAGACACTGCTCTGAATGAGGATGACGTCTACCGAAGTCTTGAAGAGCTGGCGGAGTAAGTACCCAAGTACCATGTCACATGCACCACCATGAACACACACACACACACACACACCATCATTACCATACATACACACGTACATACACATACAATCTTACCATACACACACATTTGCCTAAAACATGGATGGAGCTCTGGGCCATATCCCACCATCCTGACACGTTTCTTCACTCGCCTGATTACTCAAACTCCCTGCCCTCTGTTCCACTTCCTGTTGCCGTAAGTGGGGACAACAGCAGGGCATTGGCTTCCTGTGTGCCTGTTAGATTTATAGTATCCAGGTTAAGACGAGACAATGATTTCACACTCTCAAACCTCTTCCCACATGTCTGGAATGATTCTAAATAATCGTACGGCAATGCAAGCGGAAGTTAATGTGTGTATGGTGTGGAAAGTTCACCATCAAAGTGAAAATTAAGCACCAACATTCTCCAGTGATCGCTGTTAGAGAATTGCTGAAGTCTCTAAAACCTCAATTAGAGGTCATGTCAAAAAGCAAGTGTACTGTCATTAAGACAAGTGAACATAGAACCAACAGTTGATCCTATTCCAGGCAGATTTTTCACATCTTCCATTGATCTAAACTTCTTAATGACCCTAATAGTGGAAATTGGTATTTCCAGGTATGTTCTATTAGATTTGGTCCATAAGAATTACTAGGGGTGCCAATAACTGTGACACACATTGTTTTGAGAAAAACAAGCTTTTTTACTTCCCAGTCACTGGTCAGGTTTTAAAATCTGATCATGTAGAATCCAGTACTCTCTCAGGTGCGTTTAATATGTTGAAAGCTTACACGTGGAATTAATGCACTGGGGGTTGGTGGTGGCAATGGTGTGTGTGTGTGTGTGTGTGTGTGTGTGTGTGTGACAGCTCCCATTCCTCTCTGATTAACGGAGAATAATTAGGCAGTGCGCTGAGCTAGGTGTCATTCATCACCCAGAGAGAGGAGGGGGGACGAGGGATGGATAATAGAGTGCCCCCATCGCTGTCTGCTGAATACATTACTGGAGGAAAATGTGCAGAAGCACAGAGCAGTGAAGGCCAAGGTGACTAATTCTAGGTTAGAGCTCATCTTAGCTACCCGCCCAAACCCAGGATATGGGAGTTCAGTATAACTTGGTTTAGAAATGTCACTTTATTTTGGCTTGGCTTGCCCTCCAATGTCAGAGCAAAGACAAACGTCACGTAGTCAGGATGAGACACATTGTATACAGTACTTGATTGTACCGTATTGTGGCCTGGCCCTTATCACATTACTTACAGTACAGTGGATTTGCAGGCAGCCGGGGGTTAACCCTTTGGCTTGCCGTTTGCTCTATTTATAACCCACCCCCTTACCTTCTTTCTGATACCACTTTATTTTTGTTTCAATTTTGTTTATTTAGTTTGTAACCTTTTTTTGTCTCTTTGAGGTTACAATTGTATCTTCCAGGGGAGTCTTGGGTATAATGGTTTCAGTTTCTATTAAAGTTTCATAAACCATTGTAAAATTTAGAATAGTAGCATTTGACTTTAAAACATTAAGTTCCACATTGAAAACGTCGAGAATGGTAGTTGGGGTTGGGTGGCGCAGCTAGGGGTCTAAACACTGATAGCGCCCCACATTGTTATCCATCATAGTTTAACCTCATTCAGAGAGACAAGCTCCTGCAATTTCACGCCTTTTTGCAATTCGTTCCAAGTGGAAGCGTCTGAGAACTGGAACATTTCTTTTACCCAACTCTGTTCTTGCTTTAGGCACACTCAACAAAATACGCTCATGTGATCAAAGGGAATAGTTTCCATGTTTCTGCTGGACAGGTACACAGGTACAACTGGAGCTCTCTCAGTAGGGCCTTAGAAATGAAGACCTGGGTCACCTTTATTGTGTTCTCTGCCCAGCCTGGAGCCTGAGGTGATTATATCCCATAGTCTTTCCTCAGGGGTTGGCCATTGACTCCAGCCTTCTCCTGTCTGGTCCTGCTTTTCATCCCACCTTCCCCTGCGAAGTGCTGCTATATCTTATTGAATTACTCAAACCACGGTGCAGCGCAGGCCCCCTTGACCTTTAGAGGAACAGATTCGCTTTCCATTGTCGCGGACGGCCTCAGCCACGTAATTGATTCATCAGGAGGTCCTCGTGTAATGCGGTGGGACACACTTAAGCAGCCAATAATCCTGCTTTCATACTGTTATTAATTGACTCATGATACGGATGGATGGTTGATTTAAGATGAGTGTGTGACTGAAATAAGCGAGTGATATGCCAGCAGTAGGGGCCTGCACGGCGACGTTTCTGAAGCCCCATCGGGACCATGTTGGCTGTGTCTGTTCCAAGAACCACCGACAACAGAATGAGGTTTTCCT
This sequence comes from Esox masquinongy, assembly GCA_016801175.1. Lineage (NCBI taxonomy): Eukaryota > Metazoa > Chordata > Actinopteri > Esociformes > Esocidae > Esox > Esox masquinongy. The sequence continues at coordinate 6,036 of JACXGI010021127.1, read as the reverse complement.
CTGCAACCTGAAGTGTCTGTCTTTCTAATAGTAAAGACATGTCACATGCCGACCTGTTTCCAGTTCTTGTAGGCTTTGAATCCATGAGCTATTGTGTTGTTGTTCTAGAGTTCAGACAACTTTTTATTTTTTTCTTCACATTACATTTTGATACACGACACAAGGTCATGTATCAGGCAAGCTTGGTAAATTATTAACTTTTAGCATAGTGTAGCTAGTGTTAAATGGCTACTCAGTTAGCCAGGTGGCCAGTATAAGACGCTTTGTGGGTCAGTGTTTTCAGAGGACCATTGTTTTGAAAGACAGTGGAATATGCTAATACTGATGCTAATATTATTTTCAGTGGTAAGTAGACATACCAAAATGTCTTCCTTTAGTACACTGTTTAAGCAGAGGAGTTTGTAACCCAGGTTAAATAATTATTTGATGTTGAATATTAAATAATTCGTTTATTTGAAATGTTAGTAAATGTTAAATAATCAATAAGTGTTAAATAATTACTTACCATCCAGCAGTTAAGCAATACTTTTCATCATTGGTTTCTTAGCCAATTAATTATGACCTAGTGCTCATGTCCCGCCCCTGCTTAATAGAACTAGACAGAATATTCCAGGAGACAGCATGTACAAGAGAACTCTGTAGGCTGTACATTAACAAACGATTACTAAAAGTACTAAACTTGAACAAAACTTTTTACAAAGATTTATTTCAATTCATATGAGTGGATGGTCCATTCCTGACTTCGCTAACGAAAGGAAATTGCACAGTTGGATCATTTACTTGGTGAGTTTGCCTACCTCACGGCACCCTCATTGTAGCTAGCTTTTGGGCTAATTGAAATTCGGTTTGGGACAGGTGATGCTAGGTCTAACAGTAAATATTTGATTTAGTTGGTCTTTTTATTGTAAATATATAATGATTGGTAAAATGAATTTACTTTTCTGAAGTTTGCACCATGTTGAAGTAATTTTGTTGCTGATTAGTGTCGTGTCTTGAGTTCATGTTGCATAATTGGGAAAATGCATGTAGCTTACACCACGTGGAAGCTAATTAGCCATACTTGTGTAGGTTTTAGTGTTAGCTAATGTAAAATACGTTACCAAAGTACTACATTTTCTTAAAGTGTTTATTTTCTTTTTAATGAAAACGAAATTATTTTCTTGTTGAGCATTAAATGCGATAGCAAAAATGTAACATGTAAATTGAATGTATGGCTTTGTGTTGGTGAATGTTTGTCCCTGGAATTGGATGGCGAGCTGCCCGGTGGAACCCAGATATTGAAGACCCCAGCCTTTTCTCCTTAAAGGACGGTATTTTTATTTGCGTCCCTCACTTCAATTTGTGGGCAGGACTTTATAGGAAAAAAAGAGGAATACATTTAATTTGTTTTACTATTTTATTTTACTGTGTTTATTGGACACTTACTAAAGAAAGAAATGTATACTATGACTGAGAACATTATCTGAGCCATTTTGTACTGTTACGATTCTCAATGTATGTATTTTGAACTATTGCATTTTTAGAGGGTGCACCCAGAAATAGATAGACTGTATTTTATTTGTAATATGTGCTAATCTTAACTTGTCTTAATATTAAATTGGTATTCATCTTCCAAACTGCATCCGGCCTGTTGTTGCCAGATAATCTGCACACAGTGTAGCAGCAATAATAAGAAACATATTGCCGTATGTTACAAGTTGTAACGGCTTCAATGACATTATTCTGTATATACAGCACACTTCTCCCACAAAAGATTTACACTTATTTTTCTCCATTTACTACAAATTCAAAACTAGCTCATGGAACTAACAACTGGCAGAATATATTCTATGTCAGAGGGTAAAACAGTGTTGAACCACTCTCTTGAAATATAACATTCAATAGAAATATAAGCGCTAGGGGCTTGAACAATTCAAACCTTGACAAGATTTGAGTGTTTTGGCCTCGCTGGACTACACTTTAAACAACCTACTATAGATGTTAAAGGACTCTGCTGCTTGTCTATTGAAGTTAATGTCTAAGTAAAGATAATGTCCGGTATCTTGCTGAATGAGCAGAAATAACTATTTCCATATTTACAGTATCATGTCAACTGTATTCACGTCAAGGTACATGCAGGAAGAATGAAGCTGTAGTGTCAGGCCGCCTGTAATATCATGGTCATTGTTAGACTTTACCTGAGGCCGGTTCTCCTTAATTGAGGTTTTTCAGGTTAACCCTCTCAATCATAGCCACACTTTTAAAAAGGTTAAGTAACCATTCTATTGTCAGGGAACCAACTAAAATAGGATTTTGGGTTGTTTCACAACAAATATGTTGTGTTGGTGAGCAAGCCTATTTGTTGGTTACCTTAACATTGAATGTTAAACATAGATTTTTCTTTTTGGTTTTGCTTTGCAAAGTCTCCCTATGTTTCAGTAATGTTATCTTTCAGCAATGCTCTGCTTTTCGGTGTGCAGAGGTACTGTAGTCCACCTTGGAGTTGACAAAGTTTGAAAAAAATGGATCGGTGCAGTTACCAAGAGGCTATTTTTCTCTGAATGACAATATTCAGATTGAGAAGCAAATGATGTCTGAAACGTCACAACAATAACAGTGCATTGCTATAATTTCTGTGGTGGTAAGCAGATTCAAAACTGACTACTCAGGGTACTGTAAGGTGAGAGCCAGAGTTTTTTTTACAGCATGGTGAAGAATGAGTGGACATTATAACTAAGTCTGTACATTTCCCTGACTAACGGATGAGTCTTAGTTTAATCATCTACATTCAACACAGAGTCCAAAATAGCACCACCTCAAGATGTGTGACAGGGAACGGAATGGCCTGTTTGAAATGTTACCTCAGTGAGTTCTGCAAAATCAAGAAAACGTTGTTAGGTATGAGCTTAGTCCTGTTCGGTAGGAGTTCACCCCTGATGATGACAGTAAGAGTGACCTGTGGGTGAGGCTGTTTCTGTGTTACCTTATCTGTATGTCACTGGTGGACTGTTATTTACATATGGAAAATCAGGTCAATGCTATCAGGTTTTTGTATCTTCTGAATTCAATGGACTTGATTCAACAAGCCTTCACACAACCATGTCCATTCTTTGGACTGTGATAACATAGGGCTACGTTAAAATATCCTTTTGTGTGACCATTACTGTATATTTTGTACTGCTTTGACTCCCACAAAGCAATATGTTAGGGAGTATACAGGTGCCTCTCAAAAAATTTGAATATCGTGGCAAAGTTCTCTTTTTCCGTAATTCAGATCAAAAAGTGACACCTTCATATATTCTAGATAATTACACAAAGTGAAACGTTTCAAACCTTTTTTGTTTCAATCTTGATGATTATGGCTTACCGCTCATGGAAATCAAAAATCCAGTATCTCAAAATATTAGAATAAAAAATTTACAGTACAGAAATGTTGACCTGAGAAGCTCTAATCAGCTAATTAACTCCCTGAGCTTTCAGTACACACAACCACAATCATGGGGAAGACTGCTGACTTCACAGTTGTCCAGAAGACACTCGTTGACACCCTCCACGAGGAGGGTAAGCCAGAGAAGGTCATTGCTGAAAGGGCTGGCTGTTCGCAGAGTGCTGTATCAAAGCATATTCATGGAAAGTTAACTGGAAGGGAGAAGTGCGGTAGGAAAAGGTGCACAAGCAACAGGGATGACCGCAGCCTTGAGAGGATTGTCAAGCAAAGCCAATTCAAGAACTTGGGGGAGCTTCACAAGGAGTGGACTGAGGCTGGAGTCAGTGCATCAAAAGCCACCACGCACAGACGTGTCCAGGAAACTGGCTACAAGTGTCGCATTTCTAGTGTCAAGCCACTTCTGAACCAGAGACAACGTCAGAAGCGTCTCACCTGGGCAAAGGAGAAAAAGAACTGGACCGTTGCTCAGTGGTCCAAAGTCCTCTCTTCAGATTAAAGTAAATTTTGCATTTCATTTGGAAATCATGATCCCAGAGTCTGGAGGACGAGTGGAGAGGCACAGAATCCAAGTTGCTTGAAATCCAGTGTGAAGTTTCCACAGTCAGTGATGATTTGGGATGCCATGTTATCTGCTGGTGTTGGTCCACTGTGTTTTATCAAGTCCAGAGTCAATGCAGCTGTCTACCAGGACATTTTAGAGCACATGCTTCCATCTGCTGACAAGCTTTATGGAGATGCTGATTTCCTTTTCCAGCAGGACTTGCCCACAGTGCGAAAACGACTGGTAACTGGTTTGCTGCCCATGGTATTACTGTGCTTCATTGGCCAGCCAACTCACCTGACCTGAACCACATAGAGAATCTATGGGGTATTGTCAATAGGAAAATGAGACACCAAACCCAACAACACGGATGAGCTGAAGGCCACTATCAAAGCAACCTGGGCTTCTATAATAGCTCAGCAGTGCCACAGGCTGATTGCCTCCATGCCACGCCACATTGATGCAGTAATTTGTGCAAAAGGAGCCCCGACCAAGTACTGAGTGCATGAATTAACATACTTAGGAACCTTTGCAGGTGTTTTGAGTTAGTTAGCTGATTAGAGCTCCTCTTAGGTCAACATTTCTGTATTATAATATTTTTATTCTAATATTTTGAGCTTTTCATGAGCTGTAAGCCGTAATCATCGAGATTGGGGGGGAAAAAAAATAGCTTGAAATGTTTCACTTTGTGTAATGAATCTAGAATATATGAAGGTGTCACTTTTTGATTTGAATTACCGGGAAAATAACTTTTCCAAGATATTCCAATTTTTTGAGATGCACCGGTATTGATAAAATGTTATCTTACACACAGAAGTAGCTAAGGGAGAGAGCTAAAAGATATGACAACAATATGCAAATGCATATTATTCCTTCCTGTGATGATCTAGTAAATGACACATTCTCCAAATGAAATGAAGCCATTCATATTGTTGCACTAATCAAAATATAAAAGATCATCTCTTAACAGAAACCTCCCTGGAGGAATGGAAACAAATTAACTGAAGGGAATGATTAGGATGACTGAACGGGCATGGAGGATATGACAAGTCCACCGTGATGTTTTTAAAGAGCACATTGATATTTACAGTAAGGTCGTTAAACATGCTGGAATAACTCCTCTCTAAATCAATTACTGAAAGTCAGAATAATGAACTAGTGTTTTTTTAAATTTTTTTTTTTTTTTTTTACTCCAACCAGTTACAGCTTTGTCAGTGTTTTTCTTTCCACCCCTTAGAAACTATTGGCCACCTCCTAAGTGTGCAGTGTGTGTCATGTTTCATCCTTAGCAGATAATCTGTGAGTCTTAACTGCTAGTCCTTCTCACTCCATGCCGGGTCCCAATGGACTCTTTTGTCCTAGTTGGTAAGTCTTGTATTTGTCGTCTTAACAAAATTCCCACCCCATTTTTTTAAACTATATTTAACTGTGTGGAGGTATTATTGTCAGTTACTCCCTGTGAACTTCCATTTCTAGCCCCACTTAAAACAGCCTAAATGAAAAAAGCTCATTAGTTCCTTCAGTCCTTAGCAATTATAAACCCATTTCTAACCTCTCATTTTTAGGTGTTTCTTTTTTAAAATGTTATTTTATGATAATTCCCTCAAATGAATTAATCAGACTTCCCTGACCACCATAGTACAATGACCTTGTATTAATGTATTTAACTGCAGCATTTGATAATAGATCTTAATTTTCTCTCTAACAAGACCTTAATTTTCTCTCTAACAAGACCTCTAGGGTTTAATTTTGATGCTGTTTTGATGCCCTCTCAAAGATAATCTCTTGTGGGGTCCCTCAGGATTCAGTAGTAGGCCCAATACTTTTTAGCTTGTACATGTTGGCTTTTAACACCATTGTAAGAATGGTGTTAATTTTCAGAGCTGCGCTGATGATACAAATGTATCTCTATAATAACAGTTGAGTTCAGCCATATTGATGCCATTAAATATTTTTAAATATATTTCATAATGTGTGTGTGTGTGTGTGTGTGTGTGTGTGTGTGTGTGTGTGTGTGTGTGTGTGTGTGTGTGTGTGTGTGTGTGTGTGTGTGTGTGTGTGTGTGTGT
>JACXGI010021126.1:0-10499 GCA_016801175.1 Esox masquinongy | reverse complement strand
TGTTACGCCACTTACATCCCGTGTGTCTCTGTTACGCCACTTACATCCCGTGTGTCTCTGTTACGCCACTTACATCCCGTGTGTCTCTGTTACGCCACTTACATCCCGTGTGTCTCTGTTACGCCACTTACATCCCGTGTGTCTCTGTTACGCCACTTACATCCCGTGTGTCTCTTACGCCACTTACATCCTGTGTGTCTCTTACACCACTTACATCCTATTTCTCTGTTACACCACTTACATCCCATGTGTCTCTGTTATGCCACTTACATCCTGTGTGTCTCTGTTACGCCACTTACATCCCATGTGTCTCTGTTGCAGCTCATCCATTGGCCGACGATACCCGAGGAGGAGGGGCTTGTTATGTTTCCTGTTGTTTGCAATTTTGTCTGCTGCCACGGCAGGGCTGCTGGTGGGTTTTGTTAAACAGCAGTTCAGCCTAGAAGACATTTAGATTGACCCGTATAACAAGGTTATAGTGAAACCACCCAGAGGCAAAGTGAAATTTCATCACCAGTGTTTTAATATCCATCTCCTTGTTTGAAAGGTAGCTATGTTAAATAAAATCACATCAGATGAGTGAACGTTTGTTGTTATTTAGCCAGCCTGTGTTTTTTTAAGAGGTTAGGTTTAGGCATAAAAGTTAGGTTATTAAATGTAAGGTTTGGGTTTGTCTAGGGAATAGGGAACATTGATTTATGGGTCAAGTTTAGGGCTGAATCTCAAATTGCATACTATATAGTATGCCAGATTAGTATGTCTCAACCCACAGTACGGTGAAAATAGTATGCCAAAGGTTCCCGGATGGTCCACTATTTCTGGTGGATTTTCCAAGTACGCATCCGTGCATGCTTTTTGGGGTAATATAGATCACAACCCCTTGTGTTGTAAAAGAGGAGGGGTTTCAATTATTCTCTCGTCTTTTCACTTGACGAAAAAGTCAGTTACCCTCACCTATATTGATAATTATTTAATCAATGTCATTCACAAATGAAAGAAAAATGAACGTTGATTTGCCATGAAATCAAATAGCTTTGTGAGTGTAAAGTTCCTCTTCAGTCTCGCTAGCAATTGCTCAAATCTTATGACTATTCCAAGTAGTAAGTTAGATACTAGTAAGCCTATTACTGGCTAATAAGCTGTTAAAATGGCCAGAGGCAAAAACCATACAGTTCATAGATGCTATTTGTGGTGGAAGTAAACTTAATAAGAAACGTTAGTCAGTTTAACACAGTGCTTAATGGTGTCTAGCTAAATATTCAAACATGGCGTGATGTTAATACGATGTAGTATGTAGTATGCGATTTGTGATTCAGCCTATGTCTCAGGTCCTCACAAGAATAGAAAGAAACAGACCTAAAACACAGACATTTTTCTATGTGTATTATTTTAACCCCTGTGTCTGTCCCTCTCCCTTGTCTCTGACCCTCTCTCTCTTCCTCTCTCTAATTCTTTGTCTCTCGGTCCCTCTCTCTCTTCCATTCTCTAATTCTCTGTCTCTCGGTCCCTCGGTCTTTCTTCCTCTCCCTCCAGGTGGGAACATGGAAGCCGGCTCAGCTGCGCAGAGAGATCTATGCTGCCTGGGTCATCCTGATTCTCCTGTCTCTTCTGAGCATGTGCAGAATGATCTACTGGGGTTGTCTGAAGATCAGTCAGCCCCTACCACACGTCACATGAAGAAAGGAAGGAGAAAAAAGTGTGTGAGAGAGAAGGAAGGAACATAGCTTTTATATTAACATGACCAAGTGAACTGAGCTCAAACTGCCTAGAATATCTCTTTCTGGAATAACTAATCCTTATTAGTGCCTGTGTCCAAAATGACAATCTCTTCAAACAATCAGCAGTCATTCCCTGTGCAGCCCTTTGATACCAGCAGTCATTCCCTATGCAGTCCATTGGGGCTCTATCTTATACATTATTATATACATTATTGTTGCGTTAAAGCTTATCACAACTCATCACCGATAAGACCTGAAAAGGAGGTTATGTTGGCTATAATTCCTACATGATCACGTCTTATTAGATTTTTTTTTGGGGGGGGGGTACTTAGGAACAGATGTAGTGCACCATATAAAGGTCAGAAATAGTAAGGTGCATTTTTGGACACCTGACTGTACGAACATTCCTGTCAGATTCACCTTAATCACAAAGACTGGTTCCAAATGACACCCTTTTTCCTACATTAGACCCATCTTCCCCTATGGTTCTGGAGTGAAGATGTCTTCAGTGATGGGCCCTAGGCAGTTGGTCTGGTACCATGCAAACTCTGTTCCATGCAGTAGAATAAATGAGTTCTAGCCAAATTCCCCCTCCTTTATGCACTACAGAACAGCTATAGATCCTGGAAAACCCTTTACCCACCATCACACCAAGGAAGTGCTTTGCTGATAGATGCAAAACCATTCAATAAGTTGTCATCTTTTAAACACAGGGATTTCCACACACACACACACACACACACACACTGCAGTGATTGGCATTATTAATGTGATTTATTTTCTGTTAGCTTTTTGACTGTCACCCCCCTGTGGCTGGTGGCTGTAATAACCGGATTCCTTGGGCTCTAATGAAGTAGTTTCAACATTGACCAATGGGCTCTAGTGCACTAGTTTAAACAGAGATCAACGGGCTCTAGTGCACTAGTTTAAACAGAGGCCAACGGGCTCTAGTGCACTAGTTTAAACCGAAACCGATGGGCTCTAGTGCACTAGTTTAAACAGAGATCGATGGGCTCTAGTACACTAATTTAAAGAGACCGATGGGCTCTAGTGCACTAGTTTAAACAGAGACCGATGGGCTCTAGTGCACTAGTTGATACAGAGACCGATGGGCTCTAGTGCACTAGTTTAAACAGAGACCCAAGGACTCTGATGTATTGGCCCGAAGGGCTCTGAGAGACCGATGTATTGGGAGCGATTTGGGACATCTTAACTGTAATATGTTGTACTTCAGTCTAATGAGTAGCTCTGGTCCAGGGCTTCACATGCATCCCGCTGACAATATACAGCTGAATAATAAGTTGTGTTGTAAAATATTCAGTCATTTTGTGTTTTGTACATTGTGAAACTTAAATACTTGTAACAAACTTCTGTGTGTGGTTGTATACACTACCTCTGGTCACATTTACACCCTACTGACAAAACATCAGACTTAATTAATTATGGTTTTATTGCTTCATTGATAAAATTACATTTAGAACATAATAGGACCATGTTGGTTACAGTGATGGAATTACATTTAGAACATAATGGCACCATCTTGCTTACAGTCATGGAATTACATTTAGAACATAATGGGATCATGTTGGTTACAGGGATGGAATTACATTTAGAACATAATGGCATCATGTTGGTTACAGGGATGGAATTACATTTAGAACATAATGACATCATGTTGGTTACAGGGATGGAATTACATTTAGAACATAATGGCATCATGTTGGTTACAGTGATGGAATTACATTTAGAACATAATGACATCATGTTGGTTACAGGGATGGAATTACATTTAGAACATAATGGGATCATGTTGGTTACAGTGATGGAATTACATTTAGAACATAATGACGTCATGTTGGTTACAGTGATGGAATTACATTTAGAACATAATGCCGTCATGTTGGTTACAGTGATGGAATTACATTTAGAACATAATGGGATCATGTTGGTTACAGTGATGGAATTACATTTAGAACATAATGGGATCATGTTTTTTACAGTGATGGAATTACATTTAGAACATAATGGGATCCAGTTGGTTACAGTGATGGAATTACATTTAGAACATAATGGGATCCGGTTGGTTACAGGGATGGAATTACTTGAGAATAATATGGGGTGGTTTCTTGGACACAGAATAATAATACTTTCCTATTGAGATTTTTCTATGAGCTTGGTTTTAAGTCCAAAAGTGGACTTAAAGTGCAAAAACAAAATGTGTACCCCTTGGGGACCAGGATTGGGAAACCCTGAATTAACAGTACCCCTCCATGATTCATTTTGGGAGCAACGACATGGGAACCAGTTTAAAGGCTGGGTGGTGAATTTGATTTTCCTTTGCATATTCCTATGTAGCCCATTAGATGTTGGACTAACAGTAATTATTATATGACACGCAATCTAAATTCAAACCAACTTTTACAGTCGCACACCAGCTGGCTGAAGCAAATTCGCTAAATATTTTGGCTAGCTCTTCCCACAACTACATCGCTCCACGCGATGAAAACGACTTGTGTTTGAATGCAGGCGTGGTCGCCAGCATTTCTTATTGAAGAAAACATAAAACAAGTGCAAATTAGAAAGTTAAGACATCTTTTAACGATAACCCATACTCTAAGCCTACTCCTTAGTGGACTGTCTTTATCCAGCTTTATCTCCAATGTACCTAATAATCTTCCATGCTGAGACATGCTTTAAGTTACACATTCTTCTAAAAAAATAGTCTGTTGTTGGTAGACAATTTTATGGAAACACCTGGACATCACCATTGTAGATTTTTTTAAGCATGGTTTGCAGGTCTGCCACAGAAAGCATTGGTTTCAGCATCGTTTTCATTCTCACCCCAGTGTGCTTCAGAGAGCCACTGGCTGGTCTTCGGGTTTTTACAGCAGAAGGCGGTCCACATGGAAGACGGGATGTTCACTCTGCCCTTTAGTTTCTTCTCTGGTTTGTCACTGGGCAGCGACCAGTTGGTAGACTGAACACCTCAGAGATCAAGATGAAGTAACAGAGACAGTTGGTAGACTGAAGACTGAACACCTCAGAGACATAGATGAAGTAACAGAGACCAGTTGGTAGACCGAAGACTGAACACCTCAGAGACAAAGATGAAGTAACAGAGACCAGTTGGTAGACTGAAGACTGAACTGAACCGAAGACTGATGAGGCTGCTTTAAATATATCTGTTGACTCTGCAATTACCTTTGGTCCCCTTTAAGGCGTTGAAGAAGACACAGAGGACACATTGATATATAAGGGTTTTCCTATGCCCACCAGTCCAGCTCATCCAGAGGATGTGAGAACCATCACCGTACATCATGCTAACACTTTACATGACATGATTACAGCTTTCTCTGATGCAGAGATTTTGAACAAAGCACTGAATGTGAGATGCATACTTCCAGACAACAAAGAAGAAGCAGGCAGTGGATCTGGGGTACTGAGAGATGTTCTGAGCTGCTTCTGGCATGAATTCTACGATCGATGCACACTTGGTACAACAGTTAAAGTGCCCTTCATTCACCATGATTTCCCTGCTGAAACATGGAAGGCAATTGGCAGAATCCTTGTGAAAGGTTACTAAGATTGTCAATATTTGCCAAACAAACTTGCACTCCCTTTCCTTGAACAGGTGCTTTTCAGCAATGTGTACAGTGATCTAAAAGCACATTTTCTGCAGTTTGTGAGCAGCCAAGAACATGAGGTTTTGATGCAAGTGATGAGTAATTTGTCCGCAGTTGACTCTGATGATCTTGTGGAAGTTCTAGACAGCTATGGCTGTAGAAGGAGAATAAGAGTGGAGACTCTTCCTACAATAGTTGATGAAATATCACACAGCTCCTGTTGGTCTCTCTGTCTCAGAGCACCTGCTAACTGACCAAATTTAAACATTTGTGGAAAGAGAGGCGATTGGAAGATGCATGATAGCTAGCTGCTTGAGGAAATCAGAATCAGCTTTATTCACCAGGTATATGTACACATACGAGGAATTTGACTCTGGATTATACAGGCTCATGATGTGCTTACTCATAAAAAAAAAAACTTAAAGGACACTTAAGAGTCACCGACTGCAATATACAGTACACATAAATACACATAATAAACCAAACAACAACATAGTAAGACTGATGAGACAATAGTGCAATGAGCAGGGTATAAAGGGTGCTGGAAATAAATATTTTTTGTACTGGTATTATTATTTGCATAATGACGGTGGATGTGGATATATATATAGTGTAATGGAGCAGAGTGCAAACAATGCTGGAATGAATAAATAAGTAATTTTTGTGCAGGTGTAATGTACATGAGGTAGGTGGATATAATATATACAGTATATATATGTTAGGGTCAGAGTTACTGGGTGGTTATACAGGGATTGTGCCTGGCACTAAGTGTCTGAAGTTGACTGTTCATCAGAGTGATGGCCTGTGGACAGAAACTGTTCCTGTGTCTGTTCGTTTTGGTGTACAGTGCTCTGTAGCGCCTCCCAGAGGGGAGGGGCTGGAACAGGTTGTATCCAGGGTGTGATGGATCCGCAGTGATGTTTCCTGCCCTTTTACTGACTCTGGTTTTGTATAAGTCCTGGATTTCGTGGCAGATCCAAACCAAACAGTGATGGACGTGCTGAGAACAGACTGTATGATGGCTGTGTAAGAGTGGATCAATAGCTTCATGGACAGGTTAAGCTTCTTAAGCTGGCGCAGGAAGTACATCCTCTGCTGGGCCTTTTTAATGATGGCATCTGTGTTGGGCTCCCAGTTTAGATCCTGGGAGATAGTGGATCCCAGAAACCTGAAGGATTCCACTACAGACACAGGGTTGTTGAGAATGGTGATGGGGGGCAGAGTCGGGGGGCTCCTTCTGAAGTCCAAAGTCATCTCCACAGTTTTGAGCGTGTTAAGTTCCAGGTTGTTCTGACCACACCAGAGGACCAGCTGTTCAACCTCCTGTCTGTAGGCGGACTCGTCACCGTCCCAGATGAGGCCGATGACCGTAGTGTCGTCTGCGAACTTCAGTAGTTTGACAGATGGGACTCTTGAGGTGCAGTCGTTGGTGTAGAGGGAGAAGAGCAATGGGGAGAACACACACCCCTGGGGGGCGCCGGTACTGATTGTTCGGGTGTTGGATGTGGTGTTCCTCAGCCTCACCTGCTGACTCCTGTTGGTCAGGAAGTTTGTGATCCACTGACAGGTGGAGGCTGGCACAGTGAGCTGGATGAGTTTGGTATGGAGGATGTCTGGGATGATGGTGTTGAACGCCGAGCTGAAGTCCACGAACAGGATCCTTGCATATGTCCCTGGAGAGTCAAGGTGTTGACTCTCCAGGGGACATGTGTGTTAAAGCCCTGAACTACCCAATTTACAATTTAAGGGCTAGACATTTTTACCTCTTCATTTGTGATTGTTGATTTCTTTCTTTGGCTCTGCTCTCTGACTCCCCTGATAAGAAACTAAATAAACTAAAAATTAGTTCTAAATACGTCCACTAGAGTTCTGATTAGGACCAGTCATTTTTATCACATTACTCCAGTATTAGTCTCTCTACTCTGGCTGCCTGTTACAGCTAGGGCCCAAAGTCAATGTTGCTGTCAAAATCTGCACTGTCAGTCACTCTGGATCTGCTAAATTATTTTAATTCTATTCTGTTTTTTGAGTACTTGTTGAGGGAAAACAGTGGTAATTATGACTCTATATATGTTGCTACTAAGATTTTTTTCGAATAAGCTACCGTGCCTCTTAGGGCCTTCGTAATACCCCAATCTACTAATCAACATACTAATCAACTACCCGACCAATCAATCATCCTACAAACCAAATAAACAATAAAGTAATCAGTCAGTCATTCTGTCAATTCTGTTACGGATAAAGCTTGAAAATGAATCAAGGCTAACACCTGCTGGTGGTATGAGATTAGGACAGGATGGAGGACAAGAGAGGTGGAAAGGAGAAAATCAAGTGGGAGAGAGGGAGGGAGAAACAAGGACAGGGGGATGATAGAGGAGAGGGAGGGAGAAACAAGACTGGGGGGATGATAGAGGAGAGGGAGGGAGAAACAAGACCGGGGGGATGATAGAGGAGAGGGAGTTAGAAACTGAGACAGGGGGAAGATAGAGGAGAAGGAGGGAGAAACAGAGACAGGGGGATGATAGAGGAGAGGGAGGGAGAAACAGGGACAGGGGGATGATAGAGGAGAGGGAGAAACAGGGACAGGGGGATGATAGAGGAGAGGGGGGGAGAAACAGGGACAGGGGATGATAGAGGAGAGGGAGGGAGAAATAGACAAGGGTAAGAGAGAAAGATGAGGAAAGGGAAATCAAAATGACTATGAATAGTTTGTTGAAATGGTATTGGTCCAGGAGGCCTATCCAATCAATAAACTTTCAGAGCTAATAATAACATAACCAATGTTCTCTAGTAATACCTGTTCCACTGTGCATCACTAATACACACAGTTTGATTGACTCAGCAGGTTTATTGATCAGGTAGCATCTAGTTTAATTGGCTTTTTTTGTTGTGTCCCAGTCATTGGCAGCTGGGATCTGAAATGAATGCTGATCAAAGGAAGTGTGGGCTTTATTAACAGTGAAGAGTGAGGATGTTTGAGGGGTCAAATGAGACTCTTCCCAGGGATATTTATCTTTTCCCTTTGAACGCAGTTTATTGAGGAAAACATCCACACTGTCACACTGATGTGTTCTGATTGAATGTGATTTATAAAGCAACATGTACATCACGGTCACATATTGAAAACATATCAACCATGTTACACGTATCACATTTAATTATGAGAGGAAATGGGCATGAGAATCTTAACACAACACAGATGTGCTGACTGCGATAGAGAGGGAGTGATGCCTGTTACTGATGGGCCCCTACAATAAAATTAAATATTTTATTTTGAATGTTGAATTGGCTTTGGTTAATTAGGAACATTTTCATTTGTTTGTTTTTTGTGTTTATCTTACAACTAAGATGACATTTGTGTTTTATAGAACAAGTTAGATACTAAAAAGTTGACAGACTAAAATAGTCTCACCCTGGGTTCAGAGAGCAGCACAGGGGGGGAGGAGTGCTGCTCTCTGTATAGTAACTGTATAGATATGACAAGCATATTTTTACAAGCTGCAAACAATACTAGAGATGGGTAGGACAATAAATCTGAACCTTCACTTAACAAAGGATATCGGCTAAGTTGAAAGAATCACATATCTTGCTACAGACAGTCTGAGGACCATGTATAGATATTTCATATGTGGAAACCTAAATTTCATATACATTTTAAATAATCCATTTGGCCTTTATTTATGGCTCACCATAAGTGGGTAAAGCCAAGGGCTCCAGGAAGTGGGGCAGACCCCTAGGATGACCCCAAACAACCTCTCCCATTAAATCAGGGTAGCCTATTACTAAGGGTTAAAACTGAGTGTTCAGACTGGTCTCAACTGTGGTAATTTCCTCAACATAAGCATATTCAGTTTTGGGATAATCAAACATTAAGTGAAGGTTAGACACATTTTCCACTCAATAGCTTTAATATAGGACTGTATGGTTTTGAAACCAACTGCAGTGAGGGTGGAGACCAAAGGTCATTTTAATGTCAATAGAACCACTGACAGATGTGGTCAAAGTAAAAGTTTGAGAACTTTACTTAAATGTCGAAGGTTAATCAAGACATTGTTTTTCACAAGGCAGTTTGGTCGTTGCCTGTAAAAATGCTACGTTTGTGTGCTGTAGATATGCTAATACAATCTCCCTGGTGGTTGCAGTAGGTACACCACTGGAACTTGGGCTGGAGTTTTTCTCCTACAATTAAGTTGCGCAGCTTATCCCCTAGTGGGCAAACAAATTTAGTTAGGCATGTGCCAAGAAACTTCAGGATATTATACATGCATGATGATTGTTTAGCTCTGTAAGACAAATGTCAATGGGTTATATGGTTTATAATTCCTTCACACAAGCGACTGTGTTGCACATTGATGTCTTTGATTGTGTTTGCGAATGTTTGTGTTTTTAACATTTCCACTTTGTTGTTTTTGATGAATATTCAGTATGCAACACCTTATCGAATGGATTCCAGATCCATCCCTATTACCAATTCTCTATTTTTCAT
Source organism: Esox masquinongy (assembly GCA_016801175.1). Lineage (NCBI taxonomy): Eukaryota > Metazoa > Chordata > Actinopteri > Esociformes > Esocidae > Esox > Esox masquinongy. Next base: position 672 of record JACXGI010021126.1, on the reverse strand, counting down.
GTCTGTCCTGTAATGATGGCCAGTGTTGGTTCAGGATGGCACCTCCTGTGGCTGTATTCACCGTGATTCTGCTTTCACTCATGGTGTCACTTTGCATTGACTTAATGAAGTGAAAGCAGGGGGGATTTATGATATGATAATTGATTATGATTGGAAAGAGTTGAGCTTAAGACTCAAAGCAAATCAAATTGGTACTTAAAAGGAGTTACATGAAAATGTTTTTTTTTTTCTGTTTGCATAGTTATAACGGAGCATTGGCATCTTCCATTCTTAGGATTTGTTTTAATTTGTTTATTTGGAAACTGTTTGTTTGACGTAAGGTCTAACATTTTAATGGTGGAATAGCATAGATGTAACCATTTATGATTTGGCTAAGCAAAGTCAAGTCTGATCAGACAACGAAATCTCATTCCACTGCCATGTGCTATAGGAGCATACAGGTGCTGGTCATAAAATTAGAATATCATCAAAATGTTGATTTATTTCAGTAATTCCATTCAAAAAGTGAAACTTGTATAATGTATACATTCATTCCACACAGACTGATATATTTCAAGTGTTTATTTCTTTTAATTTTGATGATTATAACTGACAACTAATGAAAACCCCAAATTCAGTATCTCAGAAAATTAGAATATTGTGAATAGGTTCAATATTGAAGACACCTGGTGC
>JACXGI010021125.1:0-10456 GCA_016801175.1 Esox masquinongy | reverse complement strand
ATGGAAATATTTTTTTGAATATTTCTATATAGCTATATACACATAGCTATATAGAAATATTCAAAAAAAAAAGACAATTCTGGCCTAAGGAGATTATTATATATTTTATAATTTTTATCTATAATATGTATTTGTATATACTAAATGCTTGTCTCTATGCATTATATATATATCATATTTTTATAGCTAATATGGTAGACTACCTTAAAATATAATTATTATGTATCTTAGTTAGTTATCTAAGCAGCCTCAAAGCTACAATACAGGTAATAGTATTAATCAAGCCAGTTACAACTAATGAAAATATCTAAATGATGTATGCCTATTGGTTTGCTATCTATCTATCCTCTAACTATCATGAACTTGGTGGTTGGGTTTGAATTTAGAACAATTCTTTTTTCATCCACCACACATTTAGGGATGTGATAAAAACGGAATACTTGTTAATACAAACTGAACAAATCCAGATATAATATGAAGACATTAAACAAGCATTCCACTGAATGTTAAAACACTTTCAAAGCTTTTATGGCCTCATTTACATCCTCATTCAATAAATCCTTAATTAAAGGGCTGGGACAATTTTTTGTTTTAGGTCTCCATCCACCCTACCTAGGAAGCCTCACTAAACTGGGCTTACTTACTATGTGGATGCCTACTAAATGATATGAATCATGTGTCATTTGGTTGAGTTTATTTGGGCCCTTCCAGAATCATATGGAGTCAGATATGCTTCAGGGATTATTGATGAGCCAGTCTAGCCAAAATACAGAATACTGACAAACTGTTAAAGCAGATAGCATTCTCCTACCCCATTCTTATCTTCTCAACCTATACTTTTGCCTACAACCAGTCTATACAGTACCACTAGCAAAATATAACACAAACCTGAAGCGTGACTTCCAGGACTGAGAGCAAAACCAACTAATTGAGGTGGAACCACAAATGGCCGGCGCTTATATTGACTTACATACATGGAGAGCAATAGTCTTGATCCCCAGGTCAGAGCACATCTTTCTTTCTGATCTGTTGGCTTCAGCTCATTACATGCTGCAGACTGAGCACACAACTGCATAGATCATAGCTCATAACAGTAGCCTGGCAGAACATACTCAGCATCATATACACTCAAAGGATCCAAGCTTCTTCTGGAAGTACACCTTCTGTTCTTGTTTAAGGCCTTGGTGTTTCCTATCCTTCCAATGTGTTGTCCAGGTGCAATTTAATGTGCCTGTTTGATTGGAGCACTTCAACATCAGCCCCATAAGCAGAGTCAGCGGGGTGTTCTTCTCAAACATACCACTATTTCCCTGATCTTCACTAAGCAAATACCTGCTACCTATTGATCTGAAATGTAATAATCGTACAGTGAGTTATATCCTATTCCATTAGCCAGACTTAAGCCAGTTGACAATGTTTAGACTTGTAGCTGAAGATCAACTGCATATTATGTCCACATACTGTAACAAATACATTCATTGGTTTTAAATTAATCCGTTAACTTTTTACACCAGCGATATGCTTACAGGTTATGCATGATTACTTTACAATAAGCCTCCACACCATACTTGCCCCACAAACGGGTCTTAAAGGAGTAGTTCACTTTAAAAGGAAATTTACCCAATGATTTACTCACCCTCAAGCCATCCTAGGTGTATGTGACTTTCTTTTATAAGAAAGTTATAATATTAATAAACACCCTGGCCTGGCGCTTCTGAGCTTTATAAGGGCAGTGGATTGCAACCAACAGATTGAAGCTCAAAAAATTGCATCTATCCGTCATAAAAGTGCATCTATCTGTCATAAAATTGCATCTATCCGTCATAAAAGTGCATCTATCCGTCATAAAAGTGCATCTATCCGTCATAAAAGTGCATCTATCCGTCATAAAAGTGCATCTATCCGTCATAAAAGCGCATCTATCCGTCATAAAAGCGCATCTATCCGTCATAAAAGCGCATCTATCCGTCATAAAAGCGCATCTATCCGTCATAAAAGCGCATCTATCCGTCATAAAAGCGCATTTATCCGTCATAAAAGCGCATCTGTGCATCATAAAAGTGTTCCACGGCCTCAGGGGGTTTATAAAGGCCTTCTGAAGCAAGGCGATGAATTTGTGTTAGAAAAATATACAAATTTAAACTAACTAGCTTCCGGCCAAACTAACATACGGATTCGACTTAAGTCTAAAGTGCAACTTATGCGAGTAATGTGACGTACTGCTGATATTTACGCTTTACGCCGTGATGCACTATGCTACTTCTGATGTCAAAAGTTGTACTTTAGGCTTAAGTAGACTGTGGCCCTGTCCCAAATGGCACATTTCATATGCACTTTCGGTCTTGTGGACTTACAATGGCTGCCGCATGCGCGTGTCCGTTAAGTCTGTGAGACCGTAGGGGATCCCATTTGTCATTTTAGGCCTCAGAAGGGTGCTCGCGAGCGCCCCCTTTGCGGTCGATATGTGCCCTCAATTTGCACTTTTGCCGAGCCCGCACTGATGCGGACTCCGCAGCAGACTTCTTCCCGACATTCAAAGCGGCATTACATCACGAAAGTGCGGACTCGTAAGAAGACCATGAGTGCTTAGGGTGCCATTTGGGACAGAGCCTGAGTATGGCTGTTAGGCCGGAAGCTAGTAATTTTACTTTATAAAGTTTTAAATATGAATATGAATATTTTTCTTACACAAATGCTGCTTCAGAAGGTCTTTATTAACCCCCTGGAGCCTGTGGAGCCCTTTATTATAGGTGCACTTTTATGAGCATATAGCTGTTGGTTGCAATTCACTGTCAGAAATAGAGGTACAGTAGGAGTCCATTTCTGTCCCCCAAGGTACAATCTACACTAAAGTACCCCATAGGGCTTATTATTGGACCTCAAGGTACATACACTCACCTAAAGGATTATTAGGAACACCATACTAATACTGAGTTTGACCCCCTTTCGCCATCAGAACTGCCTTAATTCTACGTGGCATTGATTCAACAAGGTGCTGAAAGCATTCTTTAGAAATGTTGGCCCATATTGCGTCACCAAACATTATTAAGGTAATAGCCTATTGTGCCATAAGTCGATATTGATTATTGCGACAGGCCTAATGCTCGCTAGTTACAGAGAATTAGATAAAATGGCGACAGAACAACCACATGCCTATTTAAAAATAGCTAACTCTACTAAGTTTTGATTAATATGCATTCTTTTTCTAATTGTTTTTTGTTTGAGAAATACATGTTTTATGTGTAACTAGCAAGCATGATCTATGGTAGCAGGTGTAAAGCAAACGGAAGCGAATTAGTCCTGTGGAGGATGCCACTAAACACATTCTGTCTGGCAAAGACAAACCATGCTTTGAGGAGAGATTCATTAACTCTCATAAAGGTTAGTTACAGTATTTCAATGCTTCTTTCATCCTATTATAGAGACTCCTGTGAGGGCGTGGGCACAAACAAACTGATGTGGATTTTAAATTATTTTATCAACTTGAAATACAGGCATATTTTTGTAGATGTGTTCCTAAAAATATGCATATATTTTTACGTTTGCACATGATTGTTTTAAACATGTGTTTAGATCCGTCTTTCCCCCTGTCTGACCCGACCCGCACCCGTATCCGACACAGTTGGATATTTTTCACCTGTTTTAGCAAAATTTGCGGGTACCCGAATCCGTGCAGGACTCTGAAAGCTGTATTACATTGAATTGTCTAATTTCAGTAGGTATGTTACTGGTATTCTTAAGGTGATTGGTTATCAGTTGCTGTTGTGGGCTGTACAGCCGAATGAGCAGCTTCTCACTCATGTTTAAACTGACCAGATGTTGGAAGAAGTATGCATGTCCTGTAATTAGTGTGTGTATGCCATATAAAGGCCAGGTCAATTGAATAAAGACCCACTTATGTTCTACAGAGACACTAATATTCAACCCCATGCCATCTCTATCTCTATCTTAGGTAGAGGTGTGTTTGCTAGCATGTCCATTGACAAAGGATGCTTCATTCTTGAATACTGTGGAGAGTTACTTTCCAAAGAGGAGAGCCAAATAAGACAGAATAGATACAATGAAACAGAAAATACCTTCTTGTTTGACTTTGATTGGAATGGAAGACAATGGTGGTAAGTTTTGGGAACCATTTTGACTATTTTTGACTTAGCTACTTATTGTAAAAACAAATTTCATGTTTTTTCCTCTTTCCCATTTTAGCATTGATTCCTCAAAAGAAGATGGTTCACTTGGGAGATTAGTGAACGATTTTTACAAGACTTCTAACTGTAAAATGAAAAAAATAGGTATTGAAGGCAAACCACATCTATGTTTGTTTTCAATAAAAGACATAGCTCCAGGAGAAGAAATAACATACAACTACGGAGACTCACACTGGCCATGGCGTACTCTGGTAATTAGGTCTCCATTTAGTTTGTGTTGGTATTGTTGAGTTATGTGTTAGTTGACTTTCTGTGTTGTATTACCTGATGAATAGAACAGAACAACTTAAACGGTCTCTGGACTGTCTATTGAATAATAAGGATGCAGTTTTGACACAGAATTGCATAGTGTAGTCATACACAATTTATTTTGTTGAATGGCCTTCAAATATTCTGAGCATGTTCTCTCTTTACAGATGAACCGAGCCCCTCGCAGTGAGGAGAATGCCCCATCAGGAGAGGGTTCATGCCTGCCTACCATAATGAACAGGAGTCCCAAGCCAACTGAACAGGTCGACATTTTTGGTTTAAGTCAAGCTCTTGATCCACTGATAAGGCACTACGGGCATATTGATCCATTTAGACCCTCAGTAGAATTCAAATCTAATCTTTTTTTGTCTATTGTTCAATAGATTTATTTTTAACATTATAAGAATGTCCTAATTTTTAAACTCTGACGTTGTTTGAGGATTCCATGAGTGTGTAATGAGAGCCAGTGTCCAATGTACTGACATTGATGTGGTGTGAAACGTGTCACGTGTGTGTGTGGATGTCCTGATGTTTCTCCAGTATGAAATGAATATAGTGTGTTTGTCTTCATTATGGATGATTGGTGTGGAATCAAATGGAATGAGTTTTGCATGCTTTCACACATGTAACAACGATTAATGTAAAGAGAGTTACAGATCAATTTGCCGTTGATTATCATTGTAACTGGTTGTTTCTGCCCTGATCTAATGTGTATGTTCTTATTTAATAAGATTGGGAGTCATTTGTCTGAACCCAGGCCTTCAAATGGTGACCAATGCACCGACCGCAACAGTGACCATTCATCCACAGCTTCTGACACGATGGAGAACCATTCTCAGGTTAGATCTCTTGCGCTAAACCCTTGTTACATGGACTGATGGAAAAAGCACTAACCAAACTGAGACAACCATTGGTTGCCCATATCAACACCAATCATTGAACTCAACACAGCACAGCCAATCATACCTACATGACCTTTACACTGTTTTGACTTGTACTTCATGGAACCACATTAATGTTATGGGTCTTTTGAGTATTCAAACACTGTAGTTTTCAGTTTACTAAGTGAATTCGGTCCTCTCTTTACAGACATGTCTAGTTTTTTATTACTATATCATATAATATTCACATTCCATAGTTTGTCCCCATTTTTACAACTCTGACGTTGTTTGAGGATTCCATGAGTGTGTAATGAGAGCCAGTGTCCAATGTACTGACATTGATGTGGTGTGAAACGTGTCACGTGTGTGTGTGTGTGGATGTCCTAATGTTTCTCCAGTATGAAATGAATAAGTGTGTTTTTTAACAGTGGAGGCTTTTCTCTCTTTACAGGTGAACAGAGCAGTCCCTCGCTGTGAGGAGAACACACCTTTGGAGGAAGATATATGCCTTCCTACAAAAATGAACAAGCCAACTGAACAAGTAATGCCATGTGTTACATTAACCAAGCATCATTTGGTCATTTTTTTTTTTGAAAAATTTTCAACATACTTCAAGTTCTGAACTACCTATTGATAAACTACACAGGTACTGTATAGGTTTGCTGCCCGGGTAAATAGACTGAAAGAACATCATGGCAAATGTATTCAACGCTATGAACAACTGTCAACAAGAACACCTGAAACTGAGTGGGCGACTGATTACTCACAGATTGATGAATCTGAGGTATGTGCTAGTTATTTTGTTGGTGGGGATATCGAAATGGCTTTCAGTATTCATATGCTTAATATTCCTCATAGGGGCATTTAATATAATAATGTTTTCCCCACAGATATCTTGTGAGGAATCCTCCTTTTCTGACTTCAGTGACAAAGACTATGTCCCTGATACAGACGGTAGCTCATCAGACCACAGTTGTGAAAGTAATGAACTTCCTGAGCCAGTGAAGGGAGGTGCTGTAGAGATTAAGAGTACAACAGACACGAGTACAAGCTCATCCTATCACAGTTCCACATCTGTGACACCGATGCCTACTAAAGTGCAAAAAAATAGATACAAGAAGAAACAATATTGCGCCTATTGTCAGAAGCCATACTCTAAAATCGCACGCCACTTGGAGTTTGTTCATCGCAATGAATTTGAGGTAGCTAAGGCATTCATCTTCGATAAAAGGTCAAAGGAAAGAAGAGTGAGATTACGCCTTTTGAAAAGTAGAGGAAACTTTGCCCATAATGCTGCAGTTTCAAAAACTGGAAATGGGGAAATGGTTGCTTGCAGACGCCCCAAAGAAGTAAAATCCACCTATGACTTCACTCACTGTATCCACTGTCAAGGTCTGTACAACAGAAAGACACTATGGAGACACATCCGAACATGCCCCCAGAACCCCAAATATGAAAGCCGCACTATTGGGCAGAAGAGAGTTCAGTCAATCAACAGCTTGACCCTTCCTCCACCAGTGGATGTTAGCAAAAGTCTATGGACCATTGCTTGTGAGATGGTGAATGATGAAGTTTCAAATGTTGTCAGAAATGATCGATACATTCTTCTTTTAGGGGAGCAGATGTACAACAGGCTGAAATCACATTCAGGGAGAAATGACTACATTAGGCAGAAAAAGAGGGAAGTGGCAAGGTTGCTCATCACTGCCAGATCACTGACACCCATTCATAATATGGAGGACTTCATCCAACCCTGCAATTTTCCTCACGTTATAAAAGCAATAAGAGCAGTGGCAGGATTCAGTGAGGAGACAAACACTTTCAAGATTCCATCACTGGCACTGTAGCTTGGACACAGCTTGGTGAAGATTGCCAACTCCATGGAATGCAATGCACTGATGTCAGGACGTGACAAGTCTGCAGAGTCTGCACGAAACTTCAGACGTTTGTATGAAAGCAAATGGAATGAGGTGGTGTCTGCAGCTGCACTGACTACTCTGGGTGAAGCTAAATGGAATAAGCCACAAGTCCTACCATTTACAGAGGATGTCAAAACACTGCACTCATTTTTGAACTCAAAACAGCAGGAGTATGTGGATGCCCTACAAGAAAAACCAAATGTTAAAAACTTTGCCAATCTTTGTAAAGTCATGCTAACACAGATTATTTTTAATAGACGAAGAGAGGGTGAGGTTTCCAAGATGAATGTTCAATCTTACACGTCTAGAGACCAGGCACCAATGCACAAAGATATCGCTGTGGGACTCAGTGACTTTGAGAAAAAGCTTTGTGGGTACTTCCAAAGGGTGGAAATACGTGGTAAGAGGGGGAGGAAGGTACCAGTGTTGCTGAGCCCAAATATGGTTGTGGCCATGGATCTCCTTGTAAACATGAGAGAAAAGTGTCAAGTTCCTGTTGAGAACCAGCATTTGTTTGCTCGTCCAGGTGCTCTGTCTCATTATCATGGTGCAGACTGTATTCACCAATATGCCCAAGCCAGTGGAGCAAACCATCCAGATGCCCTTTGCTCAACAAAGCTGCGTAAGCACGTAGCTACACTGTCCACAGTATTAAACCTTAAAGACAATGAGATGGATCAACTGGCCAACTTCCTTGGCCATGATATCAGAGTTCATCGGGAGTTCTACCGCCTCCCTGAAAGCACTCTACAGCTTGCAAAGATTAGTAAACTCCTCATTGCAATGGAAAAAGGGAAACTTCCCGAACTCCAGGGTAAAGGATTAGATGGTATAACAATAGATCCACAAGGTAAATATAATTGTCTAATATGCATTTTAACACAATTGGTAATCATGATTAGTTGTATTTCACAATAATGTATATTCTGTAGAGTATTAGGAGTGTTGTCAATATTTCCTAAAATATCAAACATTGGCAGGTAATTTATTACGGAAGTAATGTACTAGAAGTTTAGCTCACAGATTTTTGTGATAGTCCACACTGAGAGAAAATGAAGTAGAAATGGTGTGATAGTGGCATTCAGCAGCTTTATGCTTTTGTCTTAATCAGATGAAATGGATGTGTCCAGCAACAGTTCCAGTGATGAACCGCAAACTTCAAGCTGCAGAAGTCTTGAGTATGAGGATCATGTGAATGGTACATGCGTTTATTCCAATTCTTTACATTATTATTCCTCCAGCTCTGCCTTTATTTCATTACTCTGGAAAATTACGCTGGATAGGAAGTGTACATTTCAGCGATTGCATGAGTCACTGTGCTGTACTTTAGATTGTTGCTAGTTTTTTCCTCTATCAGCAGGAAACCTGCAAGACGAGGGACCTCAAGACGAGGGACTCAAAGTATCTTCAAAGAAAAAGGGTATAAGAAAATGTATAGTAACTCACTTGACTGAAGTCTTGGCCTCTGCTAATCTTTGTCTGCTTTTAAGTTAAAGTTATAAGAATATCACATTTGTTGTAAAGATACTGGCATGTTCTTATTATTCAAGTAAAGACTTGAATAATTGATTATTGAAATGCTTCATTATAGGCTCCCAGAAAGCACATGTTGGTACACCTAAATCCCCCTCCATGGTAGACCTGGACAATGCCCATCTCAAACAAGGTAACCATGTTTTATTAGGAGATTAGTTTAGGACTCACACTTCACCATGGTCCCAATATGTAGGAGTGATTTAGACATCAGTGTATGTGTTTTTATATGTCCTGAAAGGTGATGAAATTAATATTTGTCCTTATATGTAGGTAAAAAATCAGGTTGTGCAGAAATATGCTTTAAATAAAAATCCCTCAAGATGATTGTCATAACAAGCCCATTGGCAAACTAAAACTGTCTTCAGCTTGGCTCTAGCAGTTTTGGAAAGGAATGTCCCCATATGTGACGTATTTTTCATACGTACCAGATTTTCACAAAAACGCGTATGTGTGTATTTATTAACAATTTCTTATGATTGTGGGTAAAGTGTGTGCATATATTCAATACTGGAGGTATAGTACGAAAAGTCACATTGATAATCCACTCATTTGACACCCTTCTTTTGAAAGTCTTATGGTCTGAGTGTAGAAGCTTTGAAATGTTATAATAGTCGCAGTATAGAGAAAAGTCTATGGCTTGGGTAAGATGGAATCTGTTTACGACGATCCACTAACCCTAACTCTCACTGTTAGTGCCAACGAGAACTTAAACTTTGTCAATCGTGCTCAATTTTAGAAATATGTTGACAGTTATAAGTCATTATCCCCTGTAGAGATTTTAAGATGAACATTGCTGGCCAAACTGATATTTACAGTATGTTAGGGAAAATATTATCTGACTGAATAAAAAGTCTGTCCCTAAAGTCCCTAAACGATACTTTGGAGAACCTTTGTTGGCGGTCGTCCCTAACACTGATGATGAAATAAAACTCCTGGAGGGAACTCTGCTACTTGATTTAGAGACTGGTTATGTCTCCCCAAAAGACATTAAATCTTTTCTTGTGTGTCCTAAATATAACCCTATTTTCTACATACTATAGTGCACTATCAGGCCTATATAGCTGCCATTTATCCATCTTCTTCTGTGTCTGCTCCTCTTCCCTATGGAGTTATCTACAGATTTAGTGACATCCCGGGTTTTATCGAAGGGTTTATTGAACATTTATGTACTGCTGTCAACTGAGACTCTGAGGAAACAGCAGCCATCCCTCCTGAAGGACCATATCAAAGCCAGTCATCATTGGGTTCTAGTAATAACACCCTATTCCCAACATTGTCATCTACTTTGACCAGAGCCCCTGTATGGTTGTAGTGCACTAAATGTAGGATGCCATTTGGGTCTACATTACAAACTTCAGGCTCAATCAGAGGGGAACACTACAACAAGCTGATGGTGAAATGTCAAATTGATTTAAAGTGTTTTCCATCAATATTGAAAGAACATTCAGCAGCACATTTTATGTTCCAGTATCACAGGAATGTTACTATGATGATGATGAATGTTATTATTGTCAATTAGTTTTTTTTAGGATTCAGCTATCTATCCCTATGATCCCCGTGAAATGATTCTGGTGCCTATCCCTGTGATCCCAATGAAATGATTCAGCTATCTAGCCCTGTGATCCAAATGAAAGCAGTCAGCTTTCTATCCCTGTGATCCCAATGA